>CAUYON010118836.1:0-21115 GCA_963573935.1 Arctocebus calabarensis
CCTAGTAGCTGGGACTACAGGCGCCCGCCACAGCGCCTGGCTATTTTTTTGTTTTTGCAGTTCAGCCAAGGCCGGGCTTGAACCCACCACCTTCGGTATATGGGGCCGGCGCCCTGCTCGCTGAGCCACAGGAGCCGCCCTGTAAATGAAAATTTTGAAAGTACTTTGGCTCAGCGCCTGTGGCTCAATGGGCTAAGGCACCAGCCACATACGCCTGAGCTGGTAGGTTCGAATCCCAACCCAGGCCTGCCAAACAACAATGACGGCTGCAACCAAAAAATGGCCGGGCGTTGTGGCGGGCGCTTGTAGTCCCAGCTATTTGGGAGGCAGAGACAAGAGACTCGCTTGAGCCTAGGAATTGGAGGTTGCTGTGAGCTGTGATGCCACAGCACTCTATCCAGGGTGATAGCTTGAGGCTCTGTCTCAAAAAAAAAAAAAGTACTTTAAGTACCAGATCACCAAAGTTATTTTTAAAGGTATACTCTTTAGAAAATTGAACAAAATTATTCTTGCTTTAAAAATACTCATTTGAAGGGTGCTGTCTGTGGCTCAAAGGAGTAGGGCACTGGCCCCATATGCTGGAGGTGGCGGGTTCAAACCCAGCCCCAGCCCAAAACTGCAAAAATAAAAATAAATACATTTTTTTAAATTCCTCATTTAAAGGCAGCACCCTTAGCTCAGGCACCGGCCACATACACTGAGGCCGGCAGGTTTGAAGTGGGCCGGGTCAGCTAAACAACAATGGCAAGAAAAAAATAGCCGGGTGTTGTGGAGGGCGCCTGTAGTCCCAGCTACTCAGGAGGCTGAGGCAAGAGAATCTCCTAAGCCCAGGAGTTGGAGGTTGCTGTGGGCTGTGTGAAATCATGTGATTCATCTTCAAGATGATTTCTAGTTATTTCCTTTCTCAGTTCTCTTATTTTGCTTTATTGCCTGTGTGCTCTCATACATCACTCAGGTCAGAATGCATTCATATTTTCAAACTAGCATGATTGTGGAATTATGATATTTATGCACAAGATCTGTCACTCTCACCTGTAGTCATGAAGATATGTTGTTCAGTTGTGCCTCACCAATTCTCCTGCTTCCTTGCATATGGACACAGAGGCTGGATTTGTGAATTGCCTTTGCACAAATAAAACAAAACTTTAATTCCTATTTAAAGTGAGAAAACGATGTTCGGATCAGCACTGAAAACTCTGTCTCCAGTGATAGTGAGACATTTGTTTCTCCATTTTTTTCCCTTACTGCTTCTTCTGACTTTAATCAAAATCAAATTATGGATTCCAGGGCAGCGCCTGTGGCTCTGCCTGCCACATATACCCTAGGGTGCCGGCCCTATATATCGAGGGTAAAGGGTTCAAACCCCACCCCGCTCGAACTGCAACAAAAAAATAGCCAGGTGTTGTGGTGGGCACCTGTAGTCCCAACTACTCGGGAGGCTGAGGCAAGAGAATCACCTAAGCCCAAGAGCTGGAGGTTGCTGTGAGCTGTGACTCCACGGTATTTTACCAGGGGGGTGATAGAGTGAGACTCTGTCTCTACAAAAAAAAAAAAAAAAAAAATCAAATTATGCATTTCAGATATTTATGGAATGTCTTCTGGAATACTGAAAACTCAAACGATCTTCTTCACTCAAACTGTACTTGGTATTCTGGGAAATTCCTTTCTCCTATATTTTTACAACTTCACTTGGCTCAACAGACATCAATTGAGACCCACAGACTTGATTCTCAACCAACTGACACTGGCCAATTCCTTGGTCCTTTTCTTTAAAGGGATACCTCAGACAATGACAGCTTTTAGACTGAAATATTTCCTGGGTAATACTGGATATAAAGTTATTTTTTATACTTATAGAGTAGACACAGGAGTTTCCTTTAGTACTATCTGTCTCCTCAATGGATTCCAAACTATTAAGTTCAACCCCAGTATGTACAGATGGATGGAGCTCAAGATTAGATCCCTCAAGTTCATTGGCTTCTGTTTTCTCTGCTGGTTCCTGCATCTCTTTATAAATGCACACATTGCCATAGTAGTGAATGGCCCATTGAATAGCAGAAACTTTAGAGTGAAAGATACTTATGGGGAGCATTCCTGGAAAACGTCAGAATGTTTTACCACATTATATGTGGTCATACAATTTTCCCCTGACTTTATGAATTTGGGCTTCATGGTTTGGGCCAGCAGCTGTATGAAATTTGTCTTGCACAGACACAGGCAGCAAGTCCAACTCATTGATAGTAACAAACTCTCCTCAAAATCTTCCCATGAGGCCAGAGCCACATGCACCATCTTGATCCTTGTAAGCTCCCTTTTCGCTTTCTATTTAGTTTATGCTATTCTGACAGTTTGGATGACTCTAGTTGCAAACATAGGTCAGTAGATGGTGAACGACACTGTGTTTATGGGCTCGTGTTTTCCAACTTTCAGCCCCTTCATGCTCATCGTCAGTGACAAGCGTATTTTTCAGTTCTGCTTTGCCTGTAGGATAAGGAGAATTCTTTATTCTGCTCTGGTTGTCACACAGTGAGTATATTCCCTTCATGGAATTCAGTGATGCATTTTCACATTTGCTGGTCTTTAGGAACTACTGAGAGCTGCTAATATGTGATATCAGTAAAGAAGCAGGCAGCAATGTGCCCATTCAAAAGGGATCTTAAATTAGGGCTAAAATAATTATCTTGTCTATAACTGGTGTATTCTTAGAGTCAGTTCAAATAGGTTCTATTTTGTCAGTAAAAGATGAGTTGTTTTTCAGTTGCTGTGATCCCCAAGTTGCAAGTCAAGTTGCCAACATATGCAGGTGACACATGTATGCCTAACTAGTTAACCCAGAGCCAGCCGGAATGGGAAAAGTCATCTTCATACACAACCAAGAACTAGGATCTAGCAATCCTACCAAATTAAGAAGCAGGCTGTGCCTTGTTTTCTTGTACTAGGAACATAAGAAATAAGAGCCCAACACCAGCTCTCTGCATAGACCAATTGGATCATGCCTTATTGCATCTTTCTGGCTCCCTCATTATAACTTTCTTCATAGAAAACCTGTTCAATACCCCCGTTTGGAGACACAGCTTTGAGTGTTTGTTTTTGCATCCTAGTTCACTGACCTTGGAATAAAGACTCTTCTGGCTCGGTGCTTGTGGCTCAAAGGGCTAAGGCACCAGCATACACCTGAGCTGGCGGGTTTGAATCCAGCCTGGGCCTGCCAAACAACAATGATGGCTGCAACCAAAAAATGGCCGGGCGTTGTGGTGGGCGCCTGTAGTCCCAGCTTGGGAGGCAGAGGCAAGAGACTCGCTTGAGCCCAGGAATTGGAGGTTGCTGTGAGCTGTGATGCCACAGTACTCTATCCAGGGTGACAGCTTGAGGTTCTGTCTCAAAAAAAAAAAAAAAAAAAGACTCTTCTTTCCTTGAAAGACAGTGCCATAGCATTGGCTTCTGTGTGTGACAGGCTGTGAGCTGGCATCGCAGTGGGTGTTTTAGCTAACAGAATATGAAAAACCCTGCCCGACTCACAGAGGCTCACAGTTGTGTGCAGACCCTAAGGGGCACCACCAACACTGACTGTGTGGAGGTTCAGCTATGGTTCCCTGCTTCATAAGGCTCCTCAACTCCACCTGCTTTTGTGAGGGAAGAAACTACTTCTTGATGCCATATCTTTAGGGTGAGCACTCCGCTAATAGGAAGAGCTGTTTACACTGTCTTTGTTCTTTCATAGGGATTCTGGATTAAAATCCCACCCTTGCTAAGATTGTGGGTTCCAGGCCTCACCCTATGGGGATCCTGAGTAGGAAGGTTAATATCCAAGATCAGAACTGAGTTAGTCCCAAAGAATAAGGACAATACTAAAAAGTTCTAACCAGTGGGGTACTCAGTTTGGTTCAGTTCTGGTTTATCTGTATGTTTGTATCTTTTATCTGTGAAACAGTATTTGATGTGAGTGGAGGTTAAGCTTGATGTTTGCAATGCGAACCTTATTAACTGGGCAGCCCCTGTGACTCAGTGAGTAGGGCACCGGCCCCATATACTGAGGGTGGTGGATTCAAACCTGGCCCTGGCCAAACTGCAAAAAAAAAATAGCCAGGCCTTGTGGCAGGCGCCTGGCTGTTTTTATTAGTCTCAGCTACTCAGAAGGCTGAGGCAAGAGAATAGCCTAAGCCCAAGAGCTGGGGGTTGCTGTGAGCTATGATACCACAGTTCTCTACTGAAGGTGACAAAAGTGAGACTCTTTTTAAAAAGTTATTATTTTTGGCTTGACGCCTGTAGCTCAACATCTGAGCTAGCGGGTTCGAATCCAGCCCCGGCCCGTCAAACAATGACAGCTACAACCAAAAAATGGCCGGGCGTTGTGGTGGGAGCCTGTGGTCCCAGCTACTTGGGGGGCAGAGGCAGGAGACTCGCTTGAGCCTAGGAATTGGAGGTTGCTGTGAGCTGTGATGCCACAGCACTCTATCCAGGGTGACAGCTTGAGGCTCTGTCTCAAAAAAAAAAAGTTATTATTTTTATTTTATCATTATTACTTTTTTTGGAGATAGAGTCTCACTTTGTTGCCCTCAGTACAGTGCTGTGGCCTCATAGCTAACAGCAACCTCAAGCTCTTGGGCTCACGCAATCTTCCTGCCTCAGTCTCCCAAGTAGCTAGGACTATAGGAGTCCACCATAATGCCCTGCTATTTTTTAGAGATGAGGTCTCTCTCTTGCTCAGGCTGGTCTTGAACTCATGAGCTCAAGTGATCTGCCTGTCTCAGCCTCCCAGAGTGCTGGGATTACAAGGTAACAATTGTTTTTTTTGAGACAGAGTTTTACTTTGTCACCCTAGGTAGAGTGCTGTAGCGTCATAGTTCACAGTAATCTTAAACTCCTGGGCTCAAGCAATTCACTTACCTCAGCCTCCCAAGTAGCCGGGACTACAGGTGCCCGCCACAATGCCCAGCTATTTTTAGACACAGGGGTCTTGCTCTGGCTCAGGCTGGCCTCGAACTTGTAAGCTCAGGCAATCCACTCACCTGGGCCTCTCAGAGTGCTAGGATTACAAGTGTGAGCCACTGCACCCAGCCTGTAACAATTTATTCTAATGAGGGTCCTGTGACGTTTGGAGCCCAGCGGATGTGTTGCAGTTTCATTACCTGTAATGTGAAGTGTCATGGGAAAAGGGAACGTCAACAGCTCTTCCAGGAGGTGCATTTATCAGGGGCTGCAGCACCCAGTGCTTTGAGCAACCAACCACTGGCCAATGTTTTGGACTCTGTGAGATACGTAAGAGTGGATATTCCTTTCACTGGTGCATCTCCGGGAAGGAATCTCTGTAAGCACCATGCCACACCACACCCCAGACCCCAAACACCTCCCTGGTGCAGGGTCTCCTTCCAGCCCTTCCAAGTGAGCCTCCATACAAAAGAGGCAGTGTCGACAGCATTCATCACTACAGTCCTCTAGCTTGCATTCTTTGGAGTTAGGGGACATTTAGAAACAAGTCAATGAAAAAGAAGAAAATTATTTTCTTTTGGAACACTGCCTTGCCCCAGTATTCCTTAGGATCAATGGGAAAGAGGTTCAAGAAAGGGTCTGTAAATTATATCATTAGTTTGCAGTTAGACCTGTTGTGTAAGGGAGAGGAAAAATGGGATGAGACACAATCGTGTATGTCTCTATATCAAAATAAAAATTTACAAAGGAGGTATCAGATTATGGCTCAAAGGGAGGATTCATGGGGGGAAAGCTGTTCTTCCAGAATCAAACTCAGGTGATAATCTTGTCCTCCCTCATTTGCGGTCACCTACAGCTCCTGTGCCCTGTCCCTGAATGTGACCAGGAAGGGCACAAGGATTCCCCCCAAAAATAGGGGCTTGGCTCTGTAACTCCTTTGCTCACCAGTCAGGAAGCAAAGGTTGCCCCTCCCTACATCCCTCAGTTTACCCAATTTCAACTAGTGCCTCTCCTCACAGTCATGGCAATTCTCACAGAGATAAGTTCCTGGGGGGGGGGGAGGGTCCTTGGCAAACAAGACCACAGAGTATTTTTACATGTGCACTCCCCCTTTTTTACTTTAGACTTACACAATTAGAAAAATACCATGCCTGCTTTCCAAGAGTCTCCACAAAATAAAGTTTATTTGTATGCCGGGCTCTCTGGGTCATTCCGGTAATCCCAGCACTCTGGAAGGCTGAGGTGAGCAGATCCCTTAAGCTTGGGATTTTGAGACCAGCCTGAGAAAGAGCAAAACCCCATCTCTACTAAAAATAGAGTAACTTGCTGGGCGTGGTGGCAGGCGCCCTGTAGTCCAGCTCAAAGTAAGCAATCACCTGAGCCCAGGATTTTGAGGTTGCTGTGAGCTATGATCCTATAGCACTCTACCTGGGGTGACAGAGTGAGACTGTGTCTCCAAAAAAAAACAAAGTTTATGAGTAGTGCCTGTAGTTCAGTGGGTAGGGTGCTGGCCACATACACCAAGGCTGGCAGGTTTGAACCCAGCCCAGGCCTGCTAAAACAACAATGACAACTGTAACAAAAAAATAGCCAGAGTTGTGGCAGGTGCCTGTGGTCCCAGCTACTTTGGAGGCTGAGGCAAGAGAATCACTTAAGCCCAAGCGTTTGAGGTTGCTGTGAGCTGTGGCACCAAGGCACTCTACCAGGGCAACAGCTTGAGATTCTATCTCAAAAAGAAAAGGGAGGTGGCAGTGCCTGTGGCTCAAAGGAGTAGGGTGCTAGCCCCCATATATACCAGAGGGTTCAAACTCAACCCAGACCAAAAAAAAAAAAGTTTATTTGTATCCTTCTTTTTTATTTTTAAACATCTTATTTATTTGAGACAGAGCCTCAAGCTGTCACCCTGGGTAGAGTGCTGTGCCATCACAGCTCACAGCAACCTCCAATTCCTGGGCTCAAGCGAGTCTCCTGCCTCCGCCTCCCAAGTAGCTGGGACTACAGGCGCCCACCACAACGCCCGGCCATTTTTTTTTTTTTTTTGGTTGCAGCCGTCATTGTTGTTTGGCGGGCCCGGGCTGGATTCGAACCCACCAGCTCAAGTGTATGTGGCTGGCACCTTAGCCACTTGAGCCATAGGCGCCAAGCCTATTTGTAGCCTTCTTTACTACAACATAACCCCAAATCAGCAGACTATTGGGCAATTTTGACACCTTCCTTACTCAGGGAAAATACAGGATGCTGGTAGAAGAGGCTTATCCGAAAACCAAGGTTCTACATGAATTACAACCTAACACTAAAGTCACTTCTCCCTGGGCAAAGGCTGTACCACAGGCTGGGCCAGGCTCGGAGCCTACAGACATTTAGACTGGGCAAAGTTGTTTTTTTTTTTTTGTAGAAACAGAGTTTCACTTTTTTGCCCACTGTAGAGTGCTGTGGTGTCACACAGCTCACAGCAACCTCCAACTCCTGAGCCTAGGCGATTCCCTTGCCTCAGCCTCCCAAATAGCTGGGGCTACAGGCGCCCTCCACAACGCCTGGCTATTTTTTATTGTTGCAGTTTGGCCAGGGCCGGGTTTGAACCTGCCATCCTCGGTATATGGGGCTGGCGCCCTGCCCACTGAGCCACAGGTGCCGCCCTCCAGGCAAAGTTAAACAATACCAAGAACATTCAATAACTGGAGTGCAGAACAGTGTCTCAAAGCCAGAAAGCCTAAGTAAACTCAAAGAGGTACAACGAGGGCTGAAGAAAAGTCCTCTGCATTTTGTGAAAGGGCCTTTGAAGCTCACAAACATCCTAGCATTGACACAGAGCACCAGGTAACATGACACTGTCATTGGTCAGAGAACCCTTGACATCAGGAAAAAACTTAACAAATAGCACGAGGGGCTTGGAGGTATCCATGTGTCTCTTGGCTGAGATTCAGTTTGCAGCAGCTGTTCCCAATCCAGGGAAAGCAGGAGCGATATGGCCTGCGACCAGGAACTGCACTGCTCTCTGCAGCCCTGGGCCTTGGTCAGCATGAATGCACGAAGCCACTTACTAGGAAAACAAACGGGCATGGGTGATATCCCCTGGGCCCCACTGCCTGGACATACGGCCATTTGCCCTCGAGGCTGCAACTATGTACATGCTGCAAACAAGAAGACTGCTGAAAATGGGGGTATCCCAGTTAGCCCCACTCCCTGAAGATCAACCCACCAGAGCCTCAGCTTGCTGAAACTGCCTATAACAGGATATGTGGCCCCTCCAAGTTCTATCAGCTCTATCCACATTTCTCATAAGGAATCCCAGGGAAGAAGTGTTGTGGGAAAGACTCAAAGACTTTGTAATGACACTGGAGCTAGATTCTGTTCTAAATACTAGACAAAGTCCCTTGTCCCTGATGAGGAGAGACCTCCCATAGGCCTTTCCTTCAGGCACTCAAATGCCACATGGAAAAAGCCCATTTCAAACCCAGCTTCCTACATTTTCCTCAATGCCCCATACCTTTGTTCTGTGAGTTCTGTTAACAAAATTGAATACTCAAGTAACATTTTCAAAGGAAAAGGGAATATTAAGGTACCTCCACTCTCCATACTGCCTTACTAAAAATAGGGGAAAAAACCGAAGACACCTTTGTTAAAATAATGCAAAGCCTTAAGGTATAAATAGCATTGTCTGATTGGTACAAAAGTAATGCCGTGGGGCAGAAGTTGACCTGCCATTGTTCCCTAACATCCTTACTCTGTAACTGGTCACTACACTATCCTCTACCCAAAGGTGAATCTAGCTCAAAGCTTCAATCCTCTGTTTACAAGGTCAGTCATTCTAATAATCAGTCCTCATTCATAAGTGTTTTAGGGGCCCACCACAAGTCAGATCTTTAGTATAAGAAAGAACACTCCTGCCAGGTGCATGCCTGTAGTCCCCGCTACTTGGGAGGCTCAGCAGGGACCACCAAGTTGCCCACGGTGGCATAAACTAGCCCAGGCTGGAAATGGAGCAGGTCAAAACTTCCACGATGGTTAGCAGTGGAGTCATGCATGTGAATTGCCACTGCACTCCAGCCTGGGCAACACAGCAAGATCCCATCTGTGTGTGTGTGTGTGTGTATATAAGAAGCCTGACAAGTAAGTTCATGAACTCATCCTAGAAAAAGTACTACATCCTTCATTGCTGAATATCATTACAGTCACTTTCTAAGTATTGATATTCCCCTTAGAAAGCTATCCATGGGCTAGGCGTGGTGGCTCACACCTATAATCCTAACACTCTGGCAGGCCAAAGCAGGTGAGTTGCCTGAACTCACAAGTTCAAAACCAGGCTAAGCCAGAGCAAGACCTCGTCTCTAAAAATAGCCAGGCATCATAGCAGGCACCTATAGTCCCAGCTACTTGGGAGGCTGGGGCAAGAGAATTGCTTGAGCCTAAGAGTTTGAGGTTGCTGTGAGCTGTGATGCCACAACACTCTACTGAGGGCAACAAAGTGAGACTCTTGTCTCAAAAAAAAAAAAAAAGAAAGAAAGAAAAAGAAGCTATCCATCAATTCCAGCGCCTAGTCCATCCTTCTAAGCTATTTTGGAACTGTCTATAATGACAATCTGCTGAGGTCTGACAATTAAATGTGTGAACTTGGCGAACATACCCTTACATTGGCAGCACTATACAAATAATTTAGTAAGGTTTCACAACCTATTATCAGCGTCTTATAGCTGTGTTCATGTCAATATGTAGCAGTGTCTTGCTGAATGGCACTCATTATTGTTATTGTATTTTTGTGTGCTGTACAACAACTGTGATGGTCATTTCAGAAAGAGTTCCAAAATTGCTTTGAAGGATAGCCTTGGCAGTGGCATCAGTCTATAGCTTCCTAAAGGGAGTATCAATACTTTGAAGGTGACCTCAGTGATATTCAGCAATGAGGTATATAGCACTTTTTCTAGGATGAATTCATGAACTTAACTGTCCAACCTCATATAAAAATAGACACAAATACATAATTTTTTTTTTGAGACAGAGCCTCAAGCTGTCACCCTGGATAGAGTGCTGTGGCATCACAGCTCACAGCAACCTCCAATTCCTGGGCTCAAGCGAGTCTCTTGACCCTACCTCCCAAGTAGCTGGGACTACAGGCTCCCACCACAAAGCCGGCCATTTTTTGGCTGCAGCTGTTCATTGTTATTTGGTGGGCCTGGGCTGGATTCGAACCCGCCAGCTCAGGTGTACCTGGCTGGCGCCTTAGCCTGTTGAGCCACAGGCGCCGAGCCCATATTTTTTTTTAAAGACATTCCTCTCAAGAATTTCAAAATTTTTCAGTGTGACAGTAGCTTGGAAAAAACGATCCAGATATATTCTTTATTATACTATGCCTTCTACTTAACAGATTTTCATCTGTTGAACCAACCTTATATACCTAATCTCACTAGGATATACTTTGTCTCTCTCTCTATATATGTCAAATTTAATTTACTAAAATATTGATTTTTTTTGCATCTATGTTCACGAATATTGATCTATTGTTTTCTTTTGGCATCACTACCTGGTTTTGCTAGCCAATAATGGCTTTACAAAATTAGCTGAGAAGTATTCCATTATTATTACTATTTTGGAAGAGTTTGATAGAATATTAATTATCTCTTCCATTTTGTATTTAGTAGAAATCATCAGTGAATCCATCCTGGTCTAAAGTTTTCAGTATGAAGGGTGTTACCTTTATACAGATTTGTACTAGAAGTCTGGAAATATGAATTAAGTATCCTTGGATACTTACCATACTTACTTTGGATACTAAAGTATCAGAGGATTTTTCAGATTATCTATTTCTGCTTGAGTAAGCCTTATTGGTTGGTATCTTCCAGGAAATTTTTGCTAAGTTTCAATTTATTAAGAAAGAGCTATTTAAAATAATCACACATTATCCATTATGTTTCAGAGTTTATCTAGTACTATACCATCTTTCCTTGCTCGCTCATATTTAATATGTAGTTTGTCTTTTTCTTTGCTATAGCTGGAGGTATATCAATTTTTATTCAAGGTATCTGCTTTGGAGATTCATAAATTTTCTTGAGAAAAAAATTAAATGAAATAACAAAGTATATGAGATTAATTCTTTTTTTTTTTTTTAGTTTTTGGCCAGGGCTGGGTTTGAACCCACCACCTCTGGCATATGGGGCTGGCACCCTACTCCTCTGAGCCACAGGCGCGACCCTATGAGATTAATTCTTAATACCCTTATCATTGGAGAAATAGTGAACTATAAAAATAAACAAATGATATGACAAATGAAAGGATCTGGCTTTCATATTTAAAAGTAGCAAAAGAAGAGAAATGAAATCCAACAAAATCAGATGGTAATAGTAAAGATCATAATAGAGGAAAAAAAAGAAACAGGGAAATTAATGAAACCAAGTAATTTAACATCAGTAAAACTGATAAACTCTAGATTTAAACTGATCAAGACTAAAAGAAAAGTATAGATGCTACTAGTATCAGGAATAAGAGAGGCAGAATCACTATGGCTTTGACAGGACTTAAAATAATAGTATGAGAATATTTTGAAAAATTTGACTACCTAAATTAAATGGACAAACTCCTTGACAAGCAAAGTTTGTTCTAGAGACAAAAATAGGAAGGTAGATAAATAGACAAATGGACAAATGTATATATAACTTGTACAGGCCTCAATCTACCATGGAAATCAAACTTGTAATTAGAAACATTCCCACAAAACACATCTCAGATAGTTTCCTTGGTGAATTCTATGAAACATTTAAACAAGAAACAATACTAGTTCTTCACAAACTCTTCCAGAAAGCTGAAGAGCAAGGAATACTTCCCAACAGACTCTGTAAAGCCAGTATTATGCTGATACAAAAGCCAAATCTAGGCATTAAAAAAGAAAAAAATCAGACACCTCTTTCATGAACATAGAGGTAAAAATCTTTTTTTTTTTGAAACAGAGCTTCAAGCTGTCCCCCTGGATAGAGTGCTGTGACATCACAGCTCACAGCAACTTCCAATTCCTAGGCTCAAGCGAGTCTCTTGCCTCCGCCTCCCAAGTAGCTGGGACTACCGGTGCCCACCACAATGCCCAGCCATTTTTTTTTTTTTTTTTGCAGCCATCATTGTTTGGCGGGCCGGACTAGATTTGAACCACCAGCTCAGGTGTACGTGGCTAGTGCCTTAGCCCACTGAGCCACAGGCACCGAGCCAGTAAAAATCTTTAAAAAGGAAAAAAGTCAGCTTGGCACCCATAGCACAGTATGGCGCAAGCCACATGCACCAAAGCTGATGGGTAGCCAAGCCTGGCCTGAGCCAGCTAAACAATAATGACAAACTGCAACAAAAAAATAGCTGAGCATTGTGGCAGGTGCCTGTAGTCCCAGCTACTTGGAAGGCTGAGGCAAGAGAATCGCTTAAGCCCAAGAGTTTGAGGTTGCTGTGAGCTGTGACACCACAGCACTCTACCAAAAGTGACATTGTGAGACTCTGTCTCAAAAAAAATAAATAAATAAAAGGCTCAGCGCCTGTAGCATAGTGGTTATGGCACCGCCACACACACGGAGGCTGACGGGTTTGAACCCAGCCCGGGCCTGCTAAACAATGACAATTCCAAGAAAAAATAACTGGGTGTTGTGGCAGGTGCCTGTAGTCCCAGCTACTCATGAGGCTGAGGCAAGAGAATCGCTTAAGCCCAAGAGTTTGAGGTAGTTGTGAGCTGTGACGCCACGGCATGCTCCCAAGGACAAAAAAACGAGACTCTGTCTCAAAAAACAAAAAGGAAAAAAGTCAACAATACATTAAATAATGTATTATGACCAAATAGGTATTATCCCAGAAATGCAAGGCTGTTTTAACATTTAAAAATCAGTCAATGTAATTCACCATTAGAAGATTTTTAAAAAGTGGCTTGGCGCCTGTGGCTCACTAGGCTAAGGCGCCAGCCACGTATACCTGAGTTGGCGGGTTCAAATCCAGCCAGGGCCCGCCAAACAACAATGATGACTGCAAAAAAAAAGGTAGCTGGGTGTTGTAGTGGGCGCCTATAGTCCCAGCTACTTGGGAGGTGGAGGCAAGAGACTCGCTTTAGCCCAGGAGTTGGAGGTTGCTGTGAGCTGTGATGCCATGGCACTCTACCCAGGGTGACAGCTTGAGGTTCTGTCACAAAAAAAAAAAAAGATTTTAAAAAAGTAAAGAAAAAGAAAAAACACATATGATTATGGTCAACAGAATCCAAGAACACTGCCCACAAATTCCTGCTTCCTTGTATTTTTACCTTTGTGTGGCTTCCTTCCACCTTCTAGTGGGATTAGTCTGAGTTACCTACAGAATATATCAGAAATGAGGGTAGATCGCTTTCGGGTTTATGTTAATTACAGACACTGTGGCTTAGTTATTATATGAGTTTTCTCCTGGATCACCTGCTTTGGAACTATTTTTCTACAGTGGACTACTCCTAGCAAAAGTACAAATGAAAATAAATGAACCAGAACACAGAACAAGATGAATCATAAAATAATTATGCAGAGTTAAAGAAATCAAATACATTAGAGTACATATTAAATTACTCTCTAACTCTCTCCATAAAACTCTAGGAAATGCAAACAAATCTAGTGACAGAAGATGATCAGTAGTTGTCTGGAGATGGGTGAGAGGGAGGGAGAGATTATAAAGGATATCAGGAAATTTTTGGTTTTACACATACAAATATTTATCTAAACTTATCAAACTGTATACTACAAATATGTACAGCTTATTGCAGAAAATATTTAGATTAACTGCTCTGACAGTGATCTTAGCCATAAGAGACACAGGTATAAGAGTCCCAAGAATTTATGTAAATCCTTTTTTTTTTTTTTTGAGACAGAGCCTCAAGCTGTCACCCTGAATAGAGTGCCATGGCATCACAGCTCATAGCAACCTCCAATTCCTGGGCTCAAGCGAGTCTCCTGCCTCCGCCTCCCAAGTAACTGGGACTATAGGCGCCCACCACAACGCCTGGCCATTTTTAGATTGCAGCCACCATTATTGTTTGGCGGCCCCGGGCTGGACTCGAACCCGCCAGCTCAGGTGTACGTGGCTAGCGCCTTAGCCCACTAAGCCACAGGCGCTGAGCCTATGTAAATCCTTTTAACAAACCATAGTAATGGCAATGTGCAGATGTACCTTTAGAAGGGTTGGTTCTCCAAATTTGCTGTGGTTTCCAAACTTCCTATAAATCAGTGTCTTGTACCAATTAGGATTCCTATCTGGGCCTTTGGAGGACAGCAGGTAGCATCTCCCTATTTTATAATAAACTTCAGGAATCTTGGCAGGTCCCAAGGAAATCAAGGTCTCCTCAAGAGCCAGGGGAATATGAAATATCCTCTGGGAACAAGGGACCCACTTTATATTGCTCCCAGATACACTAGAGATTGTCACAACACACACCCATTGCTTAAGGTGACCTCAGTCACTTAAATAACCTTGGTGTACAGACCACAAGATTGGGCCCACGAAGACTGATATTCTTCCTCAAGAGTTTAAGCAGCAGTGTAAGTTATGCTGACACCAGAACAAGAGCTGTTCTCTGCCATCCTACTCTCACCCCTCAAACACAAATTGTTGCAGCTCTCACAAAAGCTGGTCATCCCTTCATATTGGCTTAGCTTGTTTTCAATCCAAACCACAAAGTTACCCCCAAGATTAAAAGTAATCTAAAAATTAAGGCATTTGTTACAAAACCAGAATAGGAAGAGGCAGGTAATTTCAGGTTAAATGTCCTAGAGACTAGGTAAATCTGTCACAAGTGCCATGTGAGACCAACAACGTCCATGAAGAAGGGGAACTTTTTCTACAAGTGGCCAGTGGAACAAAGACCCCATCCTCCTAGCCAAAACTAAGTCATGTTCATCACATTTATGCTTAAAACAGTCAGGGGAAGGAGGGAGTGAGAATCTTCAATGGGTTCAGACTATTGATGATCCCTCTAGGGCAGCACTTCTCAACCTGTAGGTTGTGAACCACAGGAACTGTATTAAAGGGTTGTGACATTACGAAGGTTGAGAACCACTGCCCTAGGGTGAGGAGGAGGAGTAGTACAAAGGTCTGCCTTGTGAAGCACATTGGTGTGAATTATACACTGGCAGGACTCGGACTCTGCCAGTGTAAAGATAGATGGTTACTGTCAGAGGCACTGGCAGTGATGCATAAATTCCACCAAGCATCTGGTGCAGGTCAGAAAATGCAACATAGCTCCAGAATGCTTCCCACATAGCCAACATTCAGAAGAATCTTCCCAAAGTTCATGTTCCAAAGTCAGAAGTTTAACTTCTGGCTGATGGCTACACACAAAGGCTACTCTGGATGCTTCTCTGTGGGGTCAGTCATGCTGAACAAGAGATGTCATCTTTCCTGTATTAAGGCCTTTCTCCAGTGTGAATTTTCCAATGGCGGATAAGGGAAGCCCTTTGCCTGAAGGCCTTCCCACATTCGCTGCACTTATATGGCCTTTCTCCAGTGTGAATTCTATGGTGCTGAATAAGTACATGTTTGTGGCTAAAGGCTTTTCCACATTCACTGCACACATAAGGCTTTTCACCATTATGCACCCTTTGGTGTGCAATAAGGTCAGAGCTTTGACTAAAGAACTTTCCACATGCAATGCATTCATAAGGCCTTGCTCCAGTGTGAACACTCCAGTGTTTAATAAGTCTGTATTTGTGACCAAAGTATTTCCCACATTCACTGCACTCATACGGTCTTTCTCCAGTGTGAATACTCTCATGCTGAACAAGTGTAGATTTGTGGCTATAGGCTTTCCCACATTCACTGCACTTGTAAGGTCTTGCTCCAGTATGTACTCTCTGATGTACAATAAGGTTAGAGCTATGATTAAAAACTTTCCCACATATGCCACACTCATAAGGCATTTCTCCAGTGTGGATTCTCTGATGCTGAGCAAGTATAGGTTTGCGGCTAAAGGTTTTCCCACATTCGCCACATTCATAAGGCCTTTCTCCAGTGTGAACTCTCTGGTGCTGAACAAGTGAGTCTTTGCGGCTGAAGGTTTTCCCACATTCACTGCACTTGTAATGCCTCTGTCCACTGTGAAAGGCCTCCTCGCCCTTGGTATTACTGTGTGGTTTCCATTCACTGTGAGGGGCATGATGCTGGAAAATGCTCGAGCTGGTTGACAAATCCTTACAGCTCTCCCTGGCCATAAAAGATATCTCTGATGCTCGGACAGGGCAGCTGCTCACAACAAAGGCCCCACCCTCACCTCTTCTGAAGGTTCTCTCTCCAATGTGCTGCTTCCGGTGCTGGTAAAGGTTTGACATGAACCAGAACTGTTTCCCACATGCCACACACATGTATGGTTTCTGCCCAGGGTATGTTTCCTGGTGCTTAGCCAAGTGCAAAATGTCTTTCAAGACCAGACCACATGTTTCACAGGAGTGAACCTTCCCAGAAGGGTCTCCCTTGGGAGTCCTCATCTGTGACAATCCTTCTATAGAAACGCTCTGCTCAAAAGGTATCTCCTCATGCTCCATTCCTTGACAACCTGAAAGCAGAGAAATCCTGTGAAAAGTTGACACAGGTGGGAGGCAGGCAGCCTCATTACAAATGTGTGTCTAATACAACTAAGATCAAGGACATAGCACTGCTGTCAGGACAAGGAGCCCCAGCTCAAGTGGAGTACAGGTCTGCTGTGCAACAGCTAGTTTCTGAAGGTCACAGAATGGAGGAGGCCTTGACTGGGAGAGGACACAGATGTGGGATACAGAACAGGAAAAAGAGGCAGGGTGTTCAATAAAATCATTCACAATCGGATTTCCTTGCAGCTGGGGACAGGTAAAAGTTGTACTAAAGGTATATCCATGCCCCAAAACATTAAATTGCTGCTGAGTAGATGGTGTTTAAGAACTGCTTGGGTTATGTGCACATCTCATGATACAGTAAAGTATAGGCCCATGCTGAAGAGCACTGCAGAGGAAGCAGTGGAGAGCAATGGGTAAGACATGGAGGCAGAGGTGTAGAGTAGCCAGAGGGCAAAGGTCAGAGTATAAAGGCAAGTATGTAAATAGGAAAGTAGACAAAAAGTGTTGCCAGCAGCCTTGGCACTTAAACTGTGTACACAGAGTTGTTATGGAATGATTTGAACTCAACCCCAACATTACTCCTTTCCCCAGGTCCCACTCATCAAGGCCACTCCAACCTAAAGTCTCTCTGGGAATGGCTGGAGTCACATCCCCTGGTACCCAGGGCTCACTGCCCAGCTCCAGTGAGGCAATTACATGAGACATGGAAGATGCATATCCTAAGGGAAAGACAAGATGTGAATGGTCAATACTGATCTGGGTGACCCACTCCACAGAGAAAAAAACTACATATTATAAAAATAATCTCAAAGTACAGTCTTGCAAAAATGACCCAGAGGTCTCAGCAAGCAGTAACTATGAGGGTTCTTTTTTTTTTTCTTTTTTTTGTAGAGACAGAGTCTCACTTTATCGCCCTGGGTAGAGTGCTGTGGTGTCACACAGCTCACAGTAACCTCCAACTCCTGGGCCTAGGCGATTCTCTTGCCTCACCGTCCCGAGAAGCTGGGACTACAGGTGCCCGCCACAATGCCCAGCTATTTTTCTGTTTTACAGTTTGGCTGAGGCTGGGTTTGAACCTGTCACCTTTGGTATATGGTGCCGGTGCCCTACTCGATGAGCCACAGGCACCACCCACTATGATGGTTCTCACATAATTCCTGGCACAGGCAGGTCACAGGAAATATCAGCTAAAGGAAGGGCAAAAACTGAGTCACAGAAGTGCCATGAATGTAGACAGAGGCATCCAGTCAGGGGAAAGACAAGATGACTAGAATCTACTATGCCACGGTAGGACACTTGACTCTTGGCTCCATCTGTGTAAGCCCTTTGGACAGCAGATGTTCAGAGTGCTCAGGAGTAGAAGAGAGCAGGGCACACAGCCCAGGATCCAGGTCCCATATCCAGAGCACCTACTCCAGGAACTCGGAAAGGAGGTAGTGTCCACAGCTCTTATGTCAGAAAGACAAGTCTACCCTGGGAAAAGGGGGAAGGGTAGGGCTCAGTTCAGGACACTGGGGGTGGTGTGATGGCCTTACCCAGTGAGGCCATAAGTGCAAAGTTCTCCAGCATCACATCACGGTACAGGAGCCTCTGGGTATCATCAAGGAGCACCCACTCGTCCTCGGAGAAGTACACGAACACATCCTCAAAGTTCACCTGCCCCTGCTACAATGGGGAGAACCCAGTCCATGAGCAGCCTCTCTCCCAAGGACCCCCATACATATCCCCACACATTTTCCTATACACCCTCCTTCTTACATCTTCACCTTGGAGGAAATACCAGGACCAGATGCCAATTGTGTCTTCTCTCTCAAGGGCCCAATGATCACTATGTCTACCCACAGAAACCACAGGCAGGAGGGCAGGAAGGCACCATGTAAGCTCTGGGCCTAGTAGAATACATGGCCCCACCCTTGCGTTGCTAAACTCTTGATATCCACACTGAAAGTTACTTCTAACACCTTTCTGCCAGGTAATTCCCCTTGGGTTGCTAAGATCATGCTTACCAGACAACTCAAATTAGGCTAACTTTTCTCCCTTAAGCCTAGTGGCCATCATCCACTTTTTTCCACATGTATATCACTCTGGGATCTCACCTGTCTCACAACTCTGGTCCTCCATCTAGTTGGTGGCCTCTACAATAATCTTCCTGGCTCACTAACTGCACTACCACTGTGATATGAATATTCTCTTCCCTAAACTCCAATCTACACAATCATCTTCATCCTGAGCCCCTCTACAGAACTCCAGTTCCATTTGTCCTGTAGCCCACTTGACAACTCCACTCAGTATTCTCTGGGATGTCTGACTCTTAACATGACCACAAATAATCTCTTGATACCCACACTGAAACAATGAAAGTTACTTCTACCACTGACTTGCCTATCTCTGCTGAGAGAAATGGATAAGACAGCAGGAGCTCATAAACCCAAAAACCATGGGGTTACCTTTTTTTCTCTTTCACATCAGTAAATCTGATCCAATCATTTCTATTGACACAGCCACTCCTCTAGCCTAGCTATTATCTCCATTCATCTGGAATTTTGTAGTAGCCTCCTCCCCACGTCTTCCTGCCTCCATGATAACACACAGTCTGTTCTCCACTTGGCATTGAGAGAAGGCCATTAAGATTTGGGTCACAACACCTCCCTCTGCTCCACACTTCATATGGTTAGACCACCCTCAGAATAGAGGTCTATCTCCTCAGCCAGTCATTTCAGGCCAGACTCCTGTCTCCCTGTTCTTGGTTCCTACCAGACACGGTAGAGCCCTAAAGTTTCTCGAAAATTCCTAATCTCAGTCTCACCTCAAATACTTGCACAGACTGGTTCCTGTGCCTGAAGCAACCTTCCAACGTTATTCCAATGGCTGCTGGAAATGGGAAACCCTTCTATATAACCCATGGCCTTGGCTTGGGACCCTTTGGCTTAAGAGTTTCTCCAGGGTTCTTAGACTCAATGGATCAGAGAGTAGCATGAAAGCATGCTATATTACAGAAAAATCCTAGAGAATGTGCAGGGGTGTGAGTGGAGAGGTGGGACCAATAAGAGAATGGACATTCTCCCCTCACCTGTATAAGGCCCATGATTACTTCTGAGATCATGGGAAGCTGTGGGAAGATGGAGACTGTGAGAAGCAAGCAAACATGAAGGAGCCCCAAAGGTTCAGGCCTATCCCATATTCCTGCCCTGTTACAAAGTGACCTGGGGCTGACTGTCTACACTCAGCAGCTTTCAGAGACATCTCTTAACTCGGTTACCTCAGACTAGTTCTCAATCTTACTATGTCTCACCTTCCTCATCATCTCCCCATGACCAACCCAAGTTAGTTCTCCCCTGAGCTGTCTATGGAATACTTTTTAAGACCTCAGGTCGAGTTTCTCTTCTGTTCAGAACTGGCTCTGTTCCATGGCTCTTAGCACCCTTTGAATACAAGCCCAGCTGCTCAGGCTGGCATTCCAGGTGTGACTTGTTGCACACCCTGACCTTCTCAGGCACCAAGACCTTGTTTTACAGAATGCTCCGGCTGTGTCGCGCCCCTAAGCCTTTGCACGGGCTGGTCCCTCTGCCTGTAACGTCCTTCCAACAGCTCATCTCCCGGCTGCCAGAAATGGGACCCAACCACGAGCGCCGCCACTATCATGGTATACGGGGGCCTGGGGGTGCAGTAACCCAAGGAGCACTTTAGGATTCAGAGATCAGGGAGAGCGCCCGGGAACACACCCACCTGCGCCGGGCCCATCAGCTTGGCTGCCGCCATCGGACCGTGAACTAGGGAGAGGGGGCGACAAGTACAAACAGGGGATCAGCCGTCCAGGGCCCAGCCTAGCAGCCAGGTCACTCGGCAGTGCCACTGAGCCTCAGGCCTGCCTCTCTTCAGGGAAGACAATGCCTTCTCTTTTTCCTTTTCCTCTCACTATGCGTCTGACACTACGTTCAGACAGACATGGAGGATTAATCCAAAAGCAAACAAAATGTCCTCTCAAATGGGGACAGGAAGTCCCCCTCCGTTCTCTTCCTAAAGAACGGAAACGCCCTTTTCCGTTTTTTTAATTGCCCCAGCGCCGTGAAGGCTGCTGGGAAATGTAGTTCTCACGCCACCAAAGACCCGGAGAGAAGTCCCGCGATACCTCCGGGGCAAAGGACCAACCACAGCGTTAGGGATACCCGGGAAAGGCGTCTAGAGTCTCTAACCTCTTGGCAGAGTTGCTTCTCAAAGGAGGCACACCTATATTGTTGGTGAATATAGTCTGTAACATAGAACAGAAATGTTAGAAACATATTTCAAGCTTTCTTATGCAGAGAATGCTTACCAAAATAATCAGATGGCCCCATTAAATGTTAATGTCACTCAAACTTCAATAGCTAGAAGTTGATAAATATTACGTTGTTTCTAACACATGTAGCCTGAAGCGCTAAAATTTTTGTAAGCCTCTGCATTTTAGGTCAGGCACAAGAGAAAAAAGACTCCAGACAAGACCACAATGTAGGCTCGGCGCCTGTGGCTCAACGGGCTAAGGCGCCAGCCACGTACACCTGAGCTGGCGGGTTCGAATCCAGCCTGGGCCCGCCAAACAACAATGACGGCTGAACCAAAAAATGGCCGGGCGTTGTGGCGGGCGCCTGTAG
>CAUYON010118841.1:0-14802 GCA_963573935.1 Arctocebus calabarensis
TTTTTCCTTTATCTTTTCTGATGAACGATATTAGAGATTTTACTTTTCTGATTCTGATTAGGTTAGCCAAAGATCTATCAATTTTATCAATATTTTTAAAAACTTTTTGTTTTATCTTCTGAATGATTCTTTTGTTTTCAATTTCATTTAATTCTGCCCTAATTTTGGTTATTTATTTTCTTCTGTGGGATCTGGGATTGGATTTTTCTTTCTTTTCCAGTTTACTTCCTCTCTATTTGTTTTCTTGATGAAAGCTTCCAATGCTATAAATGTTCTTCTTAGGATTGCCTTTGCAGTATCCCACAGTTTTTGATAATTTGTGTCTTCATTATCATTTTGCTCCAAAAATTTGGTGATTTCATTCTTAATCTCATCTTTGACCCAGCCTAATTCAGAATAAGGTTAGTTTCCATGACTTTTTTTGAGTATGAAGATTCCTATTGCTGTTGAGCTTAACATTTATTCCATTATGATCCAAAATATACAAGGAATAATTTCTATTCTTTTAAATTTGGTGAGGTTAGACTTGTTTCTGAAGACCTGATCACTTTTGGAGGATGATCCATGGGCTGATGAAAAGAAATAGTCAGTTTTATTAGGATGAAATGTTCTGTAGATGTCTAAGTCCATTTGTTGTAGGGTCAAGATTAAGTCCAATATTTTTTTCTTCACCTTTTTCTTGGAGGATCTATCTAAAAACTGCCAAAGGAGTATTAATATCTCCAACTATTATAGTGCAGGAAGATATCGAATTGTTCATATCCATTCGGGTTTGCTTTATAAATTGAGAAGCATTCTGGCAGGGAGCAAAAATGTTATTTATTGAAATATCTTCATGTTGAGTGTTTCCCTTGACAAATATGTAGTGACCATCTTTATCTCTCCTTATCTTTGTTGGTTTAAAGCCTATTGTATCTGCAAACAAACTTACAACCCATGCTTTCTTTCTAATTTCTAGTTGCCTGTATTATAAATGTCCATCCCTTCACTCTGAATCTATTTTTATCCTTTAAGGTAAGATGAGACTTGTGTATGCAACAGATATCTGGCATGAGGCTATGTATCCAGTCAGCCAACTTGTGCCTCTTCAGTGGACAATTTAATCCATTCACATTGAGAGATTTATAAGCATGGTAGTGGTTGGAGTGTCCTGTTTTTCAAATGTCCAGTGGATATTTTTAAACTTTCCCCACAGTGGAAGTTAAGTTTTGTTCAAAAATCTGGATGATTTTACTTTGATGGTGGACCACTGTGCTGATAATTGTGGTGGATGGGTCTGAGAATATCCTGGAGAGCTGATTTAGTTATGGCAAATTTCTTTAACACGTGTATGTCAGGTATTTGTTTTCTTCATCACAAATGAAACTCAGTTTAGCTGGATACAGGATTCTGGCTGGAAGTTGTTTTGTTTTAGGAGATTGGAGGTCAATGATGGGACTTTTCTGGCTTGAAAGAAGAGATCAGCAGTCACTCTAATATTTCTCCCTTTGTGGTTAATGTTTTTCTTATGTCTGGATGCTTGCAGAATTTTCTCCTTCATATTATCTTTGGCAAAGTTAATTACAATGTGTCTAGGAGATACTGTATTTGGATTGAGTCTTGCTGGGGTTTTGAAACTCTCTAATACCTGAACTTCAATATCTCTTGCAGTCCTTAGGAATTTCTCCTTCATAATAACTTGGAGTAGAGCATCTGTGCTTTTAGGACCATCTTCTTCTCCTTCAGGAATTTCTATAAGACAATTGTTTGATCTTTTGGAGTGATCCCACAACTCTCTCAGGGAATGATCAGTTCTTGCTCTCCATTTGTCTGCCTCTTTGAGCATTTGAAAACATTCAAAAGCTTGTCTTCAATTTCAGAGATCCTTTCTTCTGTCTGCTCAGCCCTATTTCTGAGGGATTCTATTGGTATTTAGAGCTCCTTGAATAATTTTTTTTATTTCCTTGACCTCTGTTATCTCCTTTTTCATTTTGGTGATTTTGTCTTTTAATTCATTAATATCTTAAGACAAATTTAGTGCAACCCTTTGGATTTCTTTTTCTATCTTTTCCTCCATTTTATTTTATTTGCCATCCATATTCTGAATTCTATTTTGACATTTCATCCATTTGTTTATGAATGGCATCTTTTGTCATCTCCTTTGTTATTCCTTGGGGGAGTTGATCTACTCTGATTATCCATGTTGTCAGATTTCTTCATCTGGTTCCCATAATTATTTTCCACTGTTTTGATATTAATACTGGTAGGGTGAGATTGGACTGAGGGTTCTAGGAATTGTAATTAATCAGATCTTTACCAAAGATCTGGGATTAAATTTTGTGGCTTTTCTCCTACAATTTCACAAAATTCCCTTTCAGACCTAGAGCCAGAGACTCTGAGGACCTCACTGTTGTGAGATGTCTAGCTAGCTCTGTCTTGTAGCCAGCTGGCCTCTATCCAATCCTACTGAGTCACTGAATTAAGCTGAAATCTCAGCGTGGGGAGATACAAGCACACCATAGAGACTCCCTGCCACCCTCTAGTGATAATTGCAGGAGGAGAATCAGTCTTTCCTACTTTACGTGACCACAGCTCAACCTTGGAGGGTTCCCAGTTAGCCCAGGTCAAGAGTTCCAGGTAGCACAATCACTGTTCAACAGAAAGAGTTCAAACAGTGTCCTGCAATCTGATGGCAAGGATCCACAGGAAGCTTCATCCTAGAAACCCAGAGGCTGGAGTTGAGCTCCCTCTGGTGCTCAACAGGATCAAGAAGGCTCACCACCCAAATGGGAAGAGTTTCTCCAAAATCTAATCCAGGAAATGAGCCTCACCATCACCTCCACATTGTCATGGGGCCATGATACTCCCTCTCCTGCTTGACTCCCTCTCCCTGCATCGCCCAACTTCCACCCATGTCACTATTTCAGCACAATCATGCAGTGGCCCATACCATGCACAGACCACTAGAGGAATTGTCAAATACGCTGGGCTCTGCAGAGGATAGGCTTCCAGCCTGCCAAGAAAGGGGGGAGGGGTGGACAGGGATTTCAGAATTGAGGGGAAAATATTAGTTCAATTTTATAACAGACAGGAGAATGCCTAGTCTTGCAGTTGGGATTTCTCTGGAGGAGTCCTGGTGTTTAGTAGCTCTGTCTACGGGATATAATAAGAGGTGTTCTGACAGTACTCACTTGCAGAGAGTACACATCAAGCCATTCTCTTGCAGGAGGGGTCTCTTGTCCCCTTGGCAATGGCATTGTAGTTTGTTTCCTTGGAGTTGCAGCTTCTCTTAGCAGGGATGATGTGCACTCCTCAATCTTCTTTTTTAGCTTAGTTCCTGACCTTCAGCTTTCTTGAGAACATTGACCTTTATATCTCCTTCTGGATGGGAACCTTTGTGAAATCTGGCTCCTGTCAGCCATTTTACCCTCTGTCTATCTCTATATCCCACATTTTATCAATAGACTTCATTGTATTGGTGAGCACTTACATTGTTTCCACATTTTTGTAATTTAAATGTGCTGCTATGAACATTAGAATACAAGTGTCATTTTTATAAAATGTCTTTTTCCCCCTTTTTTGAGTAAATACATAGTAGTAGGAATGCTGTATCAAAATGTTTTAGCATTGACTGAATTACATGTATAGATTTGCACATATCTAACCACACTTGCATCTCTGTTATGAAGCCCAATTGTTTATGATGATTTATTTATTTTTAGTGTACAGTTTAATTTTGTTCTCTAAGATTTTATTGAGAATTTTTACATCTCTATCCATAAGAGGTACTGGTCTGTAGTTTTTGTTGGAGACCTAGGGTCATTATTTGTTTGCTAAGTAAACAATAGTAATTTTTCTTTAATCCAATAACCTCTGTATACTTGAAAAATAAAATTATTTTAAATTATTATTAAAAGATAAAAGCAAAATTCAAGTCTCCACAGGAAAAAAAATGCATGGGAAATTCTTTATCATCTAAATGCTTTCTGAAAGTATCATATCTTAACTGTGTATAATTTTAGAGGAAATAATACAATTAAAAATATATTTGAATGGCTCTTACTTTGGTGTTTGAAGAATAACATCAGATTATTCTTAATCATCTAAAAAACATAAATTTGGACAAACTATGTGAGAAAATATATATTTGACAAATGCTTTTCATCATTCAAAACATAATACTGTAATTTCAGGATGATGGAAATTCACGCTGTAAGCCCCCAGATTAGTGCAACTCTCTGACTGTGCTGTAGTTCCTAAATGCATAGAAAGTTGTTTTAAAGTAGAATATGACAATCTCACTGAGCTGAGAAGGGTAAGATCAGAATTCTGGGTGGAAGAGACGACTTTAATCAGCAGATGCTAACCCGCAAGAGAAGAATGTTTCCAGGGGGAAACTCTAGAAGTCTAAGTAGATAGTTCCTGAGCTCTTATGGCCAAGTGCTGAGCAATACATGCTTAGACCAACATCACATGAGATTTACCAGGGAGAAGCTGCTATGGGATTGATGGCAGTGCCTAAACAGCCCTGTGGAAATGTTGGATTTTCAGATCTACTGTGATGTACAGACCTTATTACTACCCCAAGTATTCAACTGTGACAATAAAAACACCATAACTTACCAATAAAAACCACAGTTTTACATTTACAATACCAGGTATATTGTAAACCCTGCTATACGGTTCATCCATGTAACAAAAACACTTGAACCTCTCAAATCTATTGGAATAGTAAAAAAAAGAACCACACATTTTATGATTTGGATAGATTATTCCACACCTACGTTAAAACTTAAAAGTAAAACCTGCAAAATCCACAGGGAAGACAAAATTGAAAATTAAGTTCCACTGTGTTAGAAGGACTTGGAAAACCACTTAGAGTTTTCACATATAGACATGTACAAAAAGAACCTAATATCAAGGCATACAAGCTCAAGTACTCAGACAATAAGTAACATATTTTAAAAAAATTCTTCAAGGCATATAATAATCCTGATGGTTTTCAATTTATCATCACCAAAGTCTAGTCCAAAATAAAAATTATAATATATGAGGAAAAAAAGGACGCTAAACCAAAAATGAAAAACTTATCAATATACTTTTGGTATTGCTTCAATTGCCAGGGGGGTTGGGGGGGGGGCTCCTTATAAAATATTCACCTAGGCTTATTTCTTCAAGTGTTTTCCCTGCAGTTTTTTTCTTAAGTTTTAATCTTTAATTCAGTGACAGTCTACTTTAGTTAATGGTGAAAGGTGTGGGTCCAGTTTCAGTCTTCTACAAGTCGGTAGTGCTGGCAGGAATGCAAACTAATACATTCCTTTTGGAAGGATGTTTGGTGAACACTTAGGGATCTAAAAATAGACCTGCCATTGGATCCTACAATACCTCTACTAGGTATATATCCAGAAGACACATTATAACAAAGATATTTGTACCAGAATGTTTATTGCAGCCCAATTCATAATTGCTAACACATGGAAGAAACTCAAGTACCCATAGACCCACAAATGGATTAATAAATTGTGATATATGCACACCATGGAATATTATACAGCCTTTAAAAAGATGGAGACCTTACCTCTTTCATATTTACATGCTTGGAGCTGGAACATATTCTTCTTAGCAAAGTATCTCAAGAATGGAATAAAAATTATCCAGTGTACTCAGCCCTACTATGAAACCAAGTTATAGCCCAAGAATATGGGGAAAGAGAATGGGAGGGAGGATTGGAGGAGGGAGGGTGATTGGTGGGACCACAACTACAGGCATCTTACAAGAGTACATGTGAAATTTACCAAATGTAGAATACAAATGTCTTAAAACAATGACTAAGAAAATGCTGTGAAGAATATGTTAACCTTTTGATAAAAATATCTCAAATTGTATACAAAAGCAGCACGTTGTACCCCATGATTGCACTAATGTACACAGCTATGATTTAATAAAAAAAAAAGAAAACCCAAATCGATAGGGAGCTAAGACAGATAGCCATGATCTTCAGTAAAAAAAAAAGGGGAAACACTTAGAAAAAGTAATTGTGAATGCATTTAAATTACTAATGGTGAAATTAGATTAAAAGATTAAAGGAAATTATGAATAATTGAAAGATAAACCGACATAAATAGATGTTAAAAATATAGTAACACCCTCCAAATAATACTGTAATGTTTCATATAAATGAAGTTTTAGGGTTGATAATACTCCTGTTAAAAATCACATCCATGGTTTCCTAGTGCCAAGGTAGGTGAAGTTAACTGTAAAGGAGAAAAAGGTGGCTGGCTTAGGTGATTGAAGAAAATGTTTCATACCTCTGTTACAATAGTATTTACATCAGCATGTATATGAGAATATGCACTTAAAATGTTTGCATTTTTATACAGTATAATACTACAATAAAGTTAAGAGAAGTATGTTTCACCAAGAATATTCTCATTTGACATTTTGCAAGTTGATTTTCCTGATGAAATGATTTCTATATTTTTTAATGCTTTCTATCTTTAATCAAAAATGTCTATGACTAAATCTTATAACAAGGTACATCTCCAATGTTTTTAACAGATAGAGTAGAACACACCAACTTTAAAGAATAACACTATTGGGCAGCGCCTGTGGCTCAAGGGAGTGGGGCACCAGCCCCATGTGCTGGAGGTGGTAGGTTCAGACTGAGCCCCAGCCAAAAACTGCAAAAAAAAAAAAAAAAAATAGTGTTGCAGCTTGGCTAGGAGGAGTGAGAGTTATAAGAAATACCTGTATAGCTCAATAATGGAACACCTGGGTGGAAAGGGCATGGAGAGGGATTTAGCTCTCCTAGCAAGCATGAGAGCTCGCGAGATGAGAGCAGTGGTAAATTGGCAGTCTCTACACCTGTGGTGTTGAGAGCCACAAGATCAGCCTTATGTTAGGCTGGATGAGAAGGCAGTCAGGCAAGCATGCGCATTCTATCACGGACCCGCTTCCTCTGACTCTGTCTCCTCTCCTGCCTGCAGAACGCCAGCATGGCGTCTCTCTCTGAAGATTACCAAGCTCTGCTAAAGACTAAGATCTATCTAAGAAGACTGCTTTACTCTCTCTAAGACTCACTCTCTCTTGCTCTCCAGCTCAAGTAGATAACCTAAGAGAAATGGAACCTGAGCAAGGTAACCTAGCAGTTCACGTCTGGAACCTAGTTAAGCCGGCTGGAGACCTGGCCAGTCCTGGGCTCTGGCAAGAAGTGTCAGAAGTGACATGTGACAGAATAGCACTATTGATTCCTAGAAAGAAATTTCACATCATAGTAGGTATCTTAAAAAAGTCATCATCCTTTGCTTCGAAATGTCATAGGATTTGTTTAGAGAGTTTAGATGGTTTGTTAAACAGATGCTGGTATAACTGAAGCCAAGTATCACTACATTTAGAAAAATGCTCCTAATCAATAATAATTAACACCCATGAACATTAACCTGTTTGCCTTAAAAGTAAGGCAAAAAAAACCCAAACTTATTTATATAGTCCTCAGTTAAAATATGCCAAAATTTTCATATGTTCTTAATGATTTCTGGAAGTAACAGAAAAGAAAACCTTTATTTTTATATTAATGACACTTGAATATTTAATCTGAATAACAAAGTAATAAAGAAAAAGATCATATTTGAATTTAAAAATTAATATTAAACAATCTGTGTAATACACCTCTTAAAGGAATATTTTTGTCTCCTGCTCAGATTTGAAATACATACTTGTTTGATTTCTTACCTTATTTTTCTACCATATTAAATAGTGTGTTTCTTTAGTTCTCATATATATATATATATTTTTTGTCGATACAGAGTCTCACTTTATCCCCCTTGATAGAGTTCTGTGGTGTCACACAGCTCACAGCAACCTCTAACTCCTGGGCTTAGGCGATTTTCTTGCCTCACCCTCCCGAGTAGCTGGGACTACAGGTGCCCACCAAGACACCCGGCTATTTTTCTGTTTTGCAGTTCCAGGCCTGGCTTGAAACTGACACCTTGGGTATATGGTTTTGGCGCCCTACTCAATGACCCACAGGCACCGCCCCTCAGATTTTTGATTTATGAAACTCACTCTTTCAAAAACACTATTTTCTTTTGATTCTTCCTAAGAACTTAGTGACACTATTTTCATAACAGAATAATAACCATCATTTTGTCCTGTGATTTTTATCAGATGGCTATTATGTTATCTCTGTGTTAAAGTATCAGGATGCTGATCTTTTAAAAAAAACACCTATTAAAAATTTCTATCTCCACATAATATAGGCTAGTTAATGTGAGTCTCTTTGTCATAAAATGTAGGATATTACATTTCTCTTAGAACACAGAAGAAACAGAAAAGATGGGTCTTTACATTACTCACAAATAAAAACAAAGCAGGAGGAATCACGCCTACCAGACCTGAGACTCTACTATAAATCGATAGTGATCAAAACAGTATGGTACTGGCACAAAAACAGAGAGGTAGATGTTTGGAAAAGAATAGAGAACCAAGAGATGATTCCAGCTACTTACTGTTACTTGATCTTTGACAAGCCAACTAAAGAAAAGACTTTATAATGGGGAAAAGACTCCCTATTTAACAAATGGTGCTGGGTGAACTGGCTGGCACCCTGTAGAAGAATAAAATTGGACCCACACCTCTCACCATTAACTAAGGTAGACTCTCACTGGATTAAAGATTTAAACTTAAGACATGATACTATCAAAATATTAGAAGAAAGTGCAGGGAAAACTCTTGAAGGAATTGGCTTGGGTGAATATTTTATGAGGAGGACTCCCCAGGCAATTAAAGCAGTATCAAAAATACACTTCTGGGACCTGATCAAACTAAAAAGATTCTGTACAACTAAGAACATAGTAAGTATAACAAGCAGACAGCCCTCAAAGTAGGAGAAAATATTTGCAGGTTATGCCTCTGACAAAGGTTTAATAACCAGAATACACAGAGAACTCAAACATGTTAGCAAGAAAGAGCAAGTGATCCCATCTCAGGGTGGGCAAAGGACTTGAAGAGAAACTTCTCTAAAGAAGACAGGCACATGGCCTACAGATACATGAAAAAATGCTCACCATCCTTAATCATCAGAGAAATGTAAATCAAAACTACTTTGAGATACCACCTAACTCCAGTAGGATTAGCCCACATGACAAAATCCCAAAACCAGAAATGTTGGCGTGGATATGGAGAAAAGGGAACACTTCTACACTGCTGGTGGGAATGCACACTAATACATTCCTTTTGGAAGGATGTTTGGAGAATATTTAGAGATCTAAAAATAAACCTGCCATTTGATCCTATAATTCCTTTACTAGGTACATACCCCAAAAACCAAAAATCACATTATAATAAAGACATCTGTACTAGAATGTTCATTGCAGCCCAATTCATAATTGCTGCATGGAAGAAGCCCAAGCACCCATTGACCCACAAACGGATTAATAAATTGTGGTACATGTATACCGTGGAATACTATGTGGCCTTAAAGAAAAATGGAGACTTTACCTCTTTCGTGTTTATATAGATGGAGCTGGAACATATTCTTCTTAGCAAAGTATCTCAAGAATGGAAGAAAAAGTATCCAATGTACTCAGCCTACTATGAAGCTAATTTATAGGTTTCATATGAAGGCTATAACACAACTATAGCACAAAAATAAGGAGAAATGGGCAAGAGAGGGGAGGGGAGGAGGAGGTTGGGACGGAGGGAGGGTAATTGGTGGGATCACACCTATGGTGCATCTTAAAAGGGTACAGGAGAAACTTACTAAATGCAGAACACAAATGTCTTCATACAATAACAAGAAAATGCCCTGAAGGGTATGCTAAACAGTTTGATGAAAACATTTCAGATTGTATATGAAACCAGCACATTGTACCCCTTGATTGCACTAATGTACACAGCTATGATTTAATAAAAAAGTAAAATAAAAATAAAAAGATGGGTCTATATACTATGTAATTTGGTTTAATCTTTCCTTTACATTTTTTAAAAATTGTACTGGTTTATTATAAAGGATATTACAAAGGAAACCAATGAAGGGATGCATAGGGCCAAGTACGTGGTATCTGGTAAGGGGCATGAAGCTTCAGGGCCCTCCGAGGGTGCACTACCCTCCAGGAATCCTTGAGATATTTTTAACATCGTCTCCCTCTGTATGTAAGGGTATCACTGTTCCCCCTGTCAGGGCCAAGCCTTGAAGCCTGTAGAAATTCTTCTCTTGCCACAACTTTTCACAGGTTTACAAGATAAGCATCAGGCTACAATACTCTGGGGCTTATAATAAGATTGATTCCATCTCCCACCTCCCAATCTATAAAGGGATATTACAATGGATGATTAGCAAAGACATAACATAGTTTCTGGCTTGAAAGTTCTGAAAATATGTCCATATATACAAATTCAGCCTATCATTCTATTCTTATGCTTAAAGAGATTGAGCCTTGTTACATTGGTTCACAGAAAAAGTACCAAGGTGATCCATGTTTATTATTTTGTAATAAACTACACTATAAATATACAGAACATTAATAATGTATTGACTTCAATAATAGTTTCCTGATTCAAGCATATACAATCACAGTGTCATTACATTTGAACACCTTCATATATTCTGACTTGGGCACATGACTCAGACATCTATTTTTTTTTGCTATGGCCTAAAACATTGAATTTCTAGCTTAGCTAACTATAACAGCAGGATTGTTGAGAAAGACAAGATGGCTTACCAGACGCATCAGCTGAAATATTGTTTCAGAAAGAAGGAAAAATTTTAGATGAAAAGGGGGAAAAACAAAAACATGTATCAGGGATAATTCCAAGGTAAGAGTGCCAGAAACAACCAGCGATTCCACAAGAGGCTAAAGACCAGTAAAAGAACATGTCCGAGTGTTTGTTTTGTGTGTTTCCCCCTGTCTCACGTCTCTTGTAGTCAGCAGACTCCCAGGCTGGACAGTCTTTTGACCCTCAAAGCCAAACGTCAGCCGCTGCCAGTGAACCTGGAGCTTCTCCAGAACCACGCGTCAGGCCGCCAGCGCCCTGGGTGTTGTTTCGCGTAACCATAGGCCCACACCAAGCCAGGAGGCATCATACTGTTTCTTCACCCGCTGTGCTCCCCTGTCCTCCCCAGGAGCTTCAGCCCCTCAGTTCTCATCTCCCCTATTTCCACATGAACAATTCCCAACTCCAGCCACGCCTGCAGAAGCCACGCGGGGCAGGTGGTTCCTAGGAGATGTGTGACTTGAGAGCCTGGACATTCCAGGCAGGCTGCCTTCTGGTGAGAGGGGACAGAGATGACCAGAATGCCAGCTCTTCTCAGTTTAGACTTTCTCTTTCCTGCCCCCCACCCACCGACTTGCAGCTGCTAAGAAAGAGTTTTGAGCTGGAGTTTTGGGGCGTGGTTGCTGCTTCTCTGTTGGTCTGTCCACTACACGGAGGCTTCCACAGAGAGTGGGGATTAAATATTTCCTCTTAGAGACCGTCAGCAGATTACGCGGCGCTTGAACTATGAACATTGCTCACTGGTCCTCCATGGTGGTGCTCGCCTGGCTGCTCCATCAGAACGGGGCACGCCCTCACGTGGAGAGTACCCCTGCTTGAGTACCCCGTAGGCAACTCAGGACTAGCACACACCGCTCTAGCTAGGTCAGCGATTAATCTTCATGGACCCAGCAACAGGCGTGCAAGCCAGGTATCATACACCCTATCGTGTTATTCAGGGGCCTAGGGGAGATTTATGAACTGATCCAGGAGGCCAGGGAGCACACATAAGAAAAACTGAGAAGAGAGTGCAGCACACTCTTGTATGAGGGCACGAATGATTAGTTTATAATGTTTACCTTACCAAGGTAAAATTCAAGTTGTCATTGAGCCCTTCCTCCAGGGAGTGTGCGGTTTCTTCCCTTACACTGTGCACATTAGGTGAGAGTTTACCAATCCTCCCTTCTCCCACTTGATTTTAACTGTCTTTTTCCCTTTGGTTGTACAGGGGTTAGTTGTTTGTCTATTGGTTTCATATGAGTCCTTTACTAAGAAGAATGTGCTTCAGCTCTATCCTGGTTAATAAAAAAAAAAATGTAAAGAATTTCATGGTATATGTAAACCACAGTTTATTAATCCATTAGGGGGTTGATGGAAGTAAAAGAACTTTAATGCAAAAACATTCCAAAAATCTATTCTTCAGCATAAATGGACATCTGGGAAAAGGCATACACTTGCAAGTGATGCATGTTTGAAGGGTACTGAATATAAAAATGTCTTTACTTTAGTAGCTTCATTAAAGTAGAATTATTGTGGTCTATTATCTATTTCTTAGACTATAGATTATGCACGTGTATAAAATTATCATAAACTAAAGTTACTTTGGCCTTTAACAAAATAGCATCAATTTTGAGTAACATTATTTTAGGGTCATAATTTGAATGAGATATTTTGTAATTAAAATTGTAATTAATGAATCAATGTTTTAAATAATGATTATCTCTAGATAATTATTAAAATGATTATCTCTAGATAATCATTATTGCATTTTTGCCTGGTAAGAAATCATAGTATATAAAATTTGTAGTAAAAGCAAGAAAGATATCTTTAGTCTATATTTAAGTAATTTTAGGCTTATGTCTAGCATGTAATGGTTATATTCGAAATTATTTGTTAAAATAGAATCACTCATACTTTTATGTTTTATATAGAAATTTCATTAAAAGAAATAAAAAATGTATAAGATATACATATAAATGTATAAGATATACATATAAAACTATTTATTTTGGCCAGGTGCACTGGCTCACAACTATAATCCCAGTGCTTTCTGAAGAGAAGTTTGGGAGGATCCCTTGAGGCTAAGAGTTTAGACCAGCCTGGGCAATAGCCAGATCCTATCTCCATGATAAAAGAAGAGGAAGAAGAAGGGGGAGGTGGAAGAGAAGCTGCCTATATGTTATAAATGCCTGACATGAGTTACACTTTTAACTATTGGTAGGTTGCTTATGATATGTGCTTCCAATGTGAACACATGTAGAAATTATAGAAAATATTTTAAAAATTGAATTAAAATCATCAAAGAGCTATGAAGGTAATGAGATTTGGGGAGTTAAGAAGAAGAAAGCACCAAACAGGGACATGGTTTTCAATGGGCATGTAGCAATTTCAAACTTACAGAATGAAATGTTAAAAATGTTGAAGGAGAGTTCTGGAGATTTGAGGCTGAGTAAAAACTGAACTTCAGTGCTCTTCAGGGTGTGTAAGAGCTCTCTTCTATCCTTTCATTGCTAAGACAATTTAATGTTTCTGTCTTTTATAATTTGACCCCAGAAGGGCTAATTCTTAAAAGTAAGCACTGAACAGAAAATGACCAAATTTTCAAAGAATTAGAATCCTGAATTAAATTATCTCAATAAATTTATCCTCAGTCTAACACTTGCAAAAAAATAAAAATAAGTTACTTTGAAGGAAAATATTATTAATAGCAACTAATTGAATACATGCAAGTTTTATTTTTAATGCTCGGCATTTCTTAAAATATAGTTAAGAATAGAAATAGGATGTTACAGGAAGCTGGAGAAAACATTTCAAACAATAAAAATAAAGTAAATAAAGTACAAATATTTGAAGACATAAGATGCTGGATTTAAAATAATTGTGATTAAATTCTACAACAATAGATGTAGAATCTTGCCATAAAACTGTAAAATATGAAAATAAAACAAAACTTCTAAAACTAAAAATAAAATTTTAACATGTAAAATTAAATATCAGCTGAATGAAAATGGTAGTATGTTAGAAATAGATGAAAAGAGAAATAGTGAACAGGAAGACTAGTCGAAAGAAAAATTTCATAATTAAAGAACAAGATATTTGAAACTAAAAGAGTGAAGAAATTAGTGGGACGTTGTAAAACTATTTATTATATAAGCAAGTCTCACAAAGAGAAAATAACATGAAGAAGCAATAGAAGCAATATACAAAAATAAAATGTCTATAATTTTTCAAAAACTATTGAAATAAATCTAACAAGATATTAAAGGACTTTAAAAAATCCAAAGCAGAAGATATACTAAAGTTATAGTAATTTGCCAGGAGATCAAAACAATTCTGACTGACATCTATTCTAATCTAATAGAATGCCAATGGAAACCAAAAGGCAATGTACGGTATTATCAAGGTCCTAATGAAAAATTGTAACTACCTTGAATACTATAAAGAATGTAATGCTATTTCATAAGGAAAGGTATACATTAATAACAAATGAAAACAAAGACATATTAAACATTGTTTGCAAAATCAAAATTTAGAATTTATTACCAGTATTTAACTAAGGACATACTTGAAAAAATTCTTCTTTTTGAAGGAAAATGATCCCAGATGGAAGCTCACAGATTTATAGAATAAATAATCAAGATCACATGAAAAGCAAATATGGAATAAAAGCAAATTAAGACCAACTGAATATAATTATAGTATTAATATGTTTAAAAATTTAAACACAAAATATTATAATACATGACAAAAATAGCATGTATGTCAATTTTAAATGTGTATACCAAAAACCTATAACTTATAAATATATGAAGCAAAATTGATAAAATTAAAAGGAGAAAAATATTACACGTATTCTGTCATGTGTCATGACATTTTGCTTCTTAGGAGAGATGGTAACAAATCTATCTCAATAAAATTCCTGTAATAAAACATTGTTGTAATTGTATCCAAGGTATACACCCCTAATATGAGACAAATTCTTTATCGTTCAAGTGAAGGCTACAACCCATTTATTGCACAGGAAGAAGGGGAAAGGGGAGAGGGAGGGAAGGGGAGGGAGAGGGTGGGGGG
>CAUYON010118843.1:0-97074 GCA_963573935.1 Arctocebus calabarensis
AAGGTGTAAGCAAATTGTCCTTCCAATTTGCCCAACACTTATTCCAACATCATTTATTAAATGAGACATCTTTTCCCATTGCTTACAAATAACCCTCTTTTAACATGATATTGATTCCAATAAAAGTGTTGTTTTCTTGAAAAAAAAATATATAAAAACACTTTAAAATTAATTATGCTCAGCACTGGTAAGAACAATGAGATAGATAATTTTACACATTCCTGGTAGAGATATAAATTATAAATGGAATGTTTTGTTTTTTGAGACAGAGTCTCACTTTGTCACCCTAGGTAGAATGCTGTGGCATCACAGTTCAAAGCAACCTCAAACTCCTGGGGTGAGAGGATGATATAGGAGAAAGCTGAACAAACTATTTCCATATTTAAAATAACAACTCTGCAACAACATTGCAACAGAACAATTCTGTAGATAAGGGATAGATTTGCTATTTTGGCAGTATATAGAATCTAAGAATGTTTATACCTTTGACTTTGTTTTTCTCCTATGAAAATATTCTACAGTTTTAAAAACATTCATCAACAATTACAGTGTTCAGTGATTTTTTTTTATCATAGTAAATGTTATCTCAGTTGAAAACAACTTAAATATGTAGCAATAGGTAGAAATATTTAGAAAAAATAATGGTAATAATAATGATAACTTTATTGCTTGTTCATTTTGTACCAGGTGTTGATTTAAGTTTTACGTGAATTATCCTCTGTATTCCTTGAGAAAATCTTGTAAGCTATTGATTGTAATTATCCTAATTTTGCATGAAAGGAAACTAAGCCACAGCAAAGTTAAGTAACTTGCTCAAGATCACAAACCAAAACACAGCACCATGAGGATTACAGCCTATGCAGTCCCATGCCAGAGGTTCCACTATTAACGATCAAACTCTGTATATTTAATTCATTTTTATGATGGAATAATATGGAGCCATTAGAGATAATGTTTTCAAAGAGTTTTTAATAACATAGGGAAATATTTACATTATATGCTTGGAAAACAGCCTATAGAATATGATCTCAGCTATGTGAAAAATATACGAAGAAAATGCCTAGAAGGAAATACGCCAATTAACAGTAATTGCCTCTGAATGGTCTGGTTATGAGTCATTTATTTTCTTCTTTATACTTTTCTGAATGTTTCTAATGTACTAAAATAGTCATGTGTCATTTTTTTTAAATCCAGAGTGGAAAAAAAGTAAGTTATGTTCATGCCAAATTACCCTTATTTCCATTTTGACAGGGTATTTTAAAACTTGACGGAGTAACTTATATTTTAGCACATTAAGAAATGGAAATAAGAGAGCAAACTTAAGCAGCAAAAATACCTTGGATTATTTATTAATGGAACACTGCTTCCTATATTAAGTAAATAAAAGAGAACCAAGATGAAGGCTTAGGCACTCCTGAGTTTCTACTCTCTTTGCCCTAGTATCTAGCAGAGTGCCTGCCTATGTAGTAATGACTTTTGGCAAATAGTTATAGAATGAGTGACTTTATCTTGCTCAATATATTTTTTTAATCACTGACAGGACATAGAAGAAATAGTTACTGAATTTGTAGCGCCACCTGATACCACATAATAAAGAATTTTGAAATTATCTAAGCCAACTATAGGATGAAATTTAATACTCCTTACAGTTCTTCTGGATAGATAACCCAGTAATGGGATTACAGGAAGAAATGGAAGATCTACTTTTAGAGCTTTGAGGATTCTCCATACTTCTCTCCAAAGAAGCTGAATCCCACCAGCAATATAGAAGTGTTACCTTCTCTCCATACCAGCATCTAGTGTTTTGGGATTTTGTAATGTTGCTGGGGTTAGGTGATATCTTAAAGTGGTTTTGATTTTCATTTCTCTGATGATTAAAGACAATGAGCATTTTTTGATTTGTTTGTACAAAAATTATTTTACCACAAAAACATTTGCACCAGAACGTTTAATGTGGCTCAATTCATAATTGTCAAGTCGTGGAACCAAATTAAGTGCCCATCAACCCACGAATGGATTGACAAACTGTATATGTATACCATGGAATACTATTCAGCCATTAAACAAGATGGAGACTTTACATCTTTTACATTTACCTAGATGGGGTTGAAATACAATCTGCTTAGTAAACTATCGCAAGAATAGAAAAAAATAAATATCCAATGTACTCCATATTAAAATGAAGCCAATACATAAATAATGACACATTCATATGAACAGTAAAACACAAATATAGGCTAGTAATGGGGGCAGGGAAAGTCGGAAGGAGGAGGGGGGAGGGGAGAGGATGACTGGCAGAAGGAGGGAGGGCATGAGGCGGGATCTCACCTAAAGTGCACATTGTGAGGGTGTACAGCATGCCCCTGGGTGGAAGGCTCTCTTACAACTGAAACTTTGCCCCAGAAGTGAGAACAATATAACCTAAAAATTTGTACCCTCATATTAATTTGCAATTAAAAAAAGACTCCTTAAAGTTTCCAAAGTTATCAAGTATGTCTGTACCAGAAGTCTCAAATTATTTTTAATCCACTGAATTGCTTGTTTTGATTCTAGAAACATCCCAGGGGAATAATTGAGAATGTGTACAGAGATCTAACCCAGTCATGTTCCTCTTGGTACTTGAATTGGTTTTTTGGAACATTCTATGAATGTGCAAAAGAGAATGTTATCCAGGAAAAAGGTGTTATAGAAATGTATTCATTAATTTAGAGATATTTTTACAATAGGTTAAGTTAAAAAGGCAGATTATAAGACACTATAAACAATGTGATCCTAATGCCGCTAAAAGACATAGGTGATAGCTAAAGATAAATGCACGGAATACGGAACAGGAGGCTATACATTTAAATGTTAGGCATAGATACTTTTGTCTGGTGTAATCATGGGTAGCTTAGTATATTTGTATTTTTTCATTGTTCACTGATGAATGTGAATTACTTTTGCAAAACAAATGTTAAAATAGTTACCATAGTTTCCATGCAACTAACAGAATGTGTTTGGGGGGCATTGCACTTGGTACTTATTTTATAACATTTCATGTAAAAAACAAAAGGACGTATGATTGCCCCAAGCTCTATGTATAGTTAGTAATGAAGCATGGCAGCTAAAAGGATGCTAATTTCTTAATCTTCAGTGACTCTCCTAGAAGCAAAACTTCTAGACTGTGGGCAGCAGCGAGTCCTCTGGGCTCCACGGTGGGCAAAGCAGTGACAATATTGCATTCAGTTCTTGCATTGTTGTAGGAAAAGAACTGACAAACCAGGGAGTCCAGAGCACAGCGAGCAGGTGGCTGAGACATCTGCCCTGAACATAGTTTGCCCAGAAAAGGAGAGTCTACTGGGAGGCATCATCTCTACCAGCCTTCCTGACTTTGTGTCTGTTTTATTTTGCATAATCCTCCCTGAGTATCTGCTACAAGGAAACATTCTGGGATGGTACCCCATAAAAACAGAGTACACCTGCATGGAGGGTGAAAAATGGTATGAGTTGAAGTTGGAGTCAGACTTGGAAGGAAGAAAAAGGTTGCAATAGAACAACCTAGCTGAGGTGAGAGGGAGAAAGACAAGCACAAGAGGAAAAAGGGGCAGAAATACAAGCTGGGAGAGCCCTGAGAGCCTTGAACCTCAGATTCTGGCACAAGGGGTGTTGAAGAAGAGAAATGTCTCCAGGAACTAGATGTTGCACCTAGTTACATGAACTGGGCATCACACCCAAGTGGCTCTGGCCTTCCTGGAGCTTAAAGTCTGTTTCAGTAGAAAGAGAATAACCAGATGGACTCTGTTGAAAAGTAAATGACATATCGCAAATGTGCATGCTCTTTTTTGCAGATGAATCATGCTCATATTGTTCATATTGTATGTATCATTACTTTTTATCATAAAATAGCCTTCCACATTTATGTCTTGATAATTTAGCTTATGAGCCCATCAGGAGGATTCTATAATGGACGCAGCCATCTACTGCTTTGTGGCACTCCACAACTATAGCGCAGTGATTAACTCAGTCCATGAATCGATCCTTGCTCATATTGTTAGGGTTAAGAGAAACCTGAAGCATGTTTTCAATATGCTGGGCCTTAGGGCTTTTCAATGTGGGAAAAGGGGTGGCGGTCAAAGAACTGAAATTTCAAACGGACATTATGGAAGGGAGACTCATTTACTCCCCAGGAGCACTGAAGTCATTGAGGAGTGGCCTCAACTTAGCTATAGCCTCGTAGGAACACCAGCAGCCTCTTGCTGTCCCTGGCAATTTGAAGCTTTACAGTTCCCTGCAACCAGGATGAAACCTTAGTCAGACCCACAAGGATATTTGCTATTGATAACCTGAATCCAAACATGTCAGCAAAACCAAAATTTCTGTGACATAAGCTTTCAAGAATGTACAGAAAACAATGAAAATTACATGGTTTGCAAAGTTTAATAAAACTGGATTTATATTTCCATCTTAGCACTTAATAGATACATGATTGAGGCAAGTTAATTAACATATGTGAGCCCCATTTTTCTCACCTGTTACCAAATTTAATGGGGATTGAAATTTTGCCTTAGTTTGTTAAAACATTTTATGAGATGCGTTTTATAAATCCCAACCACATGTCAATGACTGTTTTAATGGGGATTCACCACCCACCAATTAGAAAGAAATAATTGAAGACAGGCATGGATTTTGGCCCTACAGCCAGTGATTCAAACCATGGTAGTAGGAAACACTCTATCATATGTTCCAGGAACTAAGGATGCAACGAAAAATGCAGATAACATGTCAAAAACACCTTCTAGTACATATAGTACATGTAATGAAATTTTTTAAAGTATATAAAAGTATAGACTTTATTTTATCTTAGAAAGAGAGAAGGGAGGGGGTGAGAGAAGAAATGAGAGAGCAGAGAGCAGGGAGATGGATGGCATCCCAAAGAAAGAAAGAAAGCTCTACCTGTAATGAAGTTTTCAAAAATGCATTTGTAATGTCACTTTTATCATTTTTATTGCATTCAATTCAACAAACATTGACTGTCTGCACCACATACGCATTCTCCAGTAGAACATAAGAGAACTATTATGTTATGGTGTGGGGCCAGAGGCCAATGTTTCAAGTCTCTCGTTCTGACATAGAAAAGCATTCTGTCCCCAACTATGCAATTTACACGACCACTGTGTTTCCCACTGGTACCAAGAAGTTTTATTGGCTTCATGAAAAAACATGCTTTTCATACAGCAGGAGAGCAAATATTTATTCAATGCAAAAAAGGAAGGGAGGGAAACCAAGGGGAGAGTTAGTCACACAGATAGGCAGAGTCAAAGAGGCACAAGGACAGTCAGACAGAGAGACACTCTTCCAGAAAGATGCTGTAATTTATCCTCGGGTTCTCTTATTTTGCTGACCATGACAATTCTTTCCTCCTTCACAGGACTATTAAAATGAGTAGTGAATAGTGTCAATATCAAATGTTGAAACAGACAAATCATACTAATGTGAGTATATTTGATTTTTAACACATCCAGACAGTGGAATATTATTCAGTGCTGAAAAAGAAGTGAGCTATCAGGGCATGTGAAAAGACACAGAGGAAACTTACAATGCATGTTACTAAGTGAAAAGCACCAATCTGAAAAGACTACATACTGTGTGATCCAAACTCTTTGACTTTCTAGAAAAGGGAAAACTGTGAAAACTGTAAAAAGATCAGTGGTTCCCAGGGGGTTAGGGCTAGGAAATTGGGGCAGGTGAATAGGGGGTGCATAGAGGATATGGAGCGTGATGAAAATACTCTGTGTGATGCTGGAAAGGTAGGTGAGTGTCATAAGTTTGTCCAAATTCATAGACTTTACAATACCAAGAGTGAACTATGGACTCTGCGTGATAGTGATATGTCCATGTAGGTTTGTGGATTGCTACACATGTCCCGCACTGGTGTGGGATATTGATAATTAGGGAGGCTCTGCATGTGTGAGGCAAGGGATATATGAGAAATCTCTCTATTTCTGCTTGATTTTGTTTGGAACTTAAAACTGCTCTAAAAAGTGAAGTCTATTATAATAAAAATAAAATAAAATAAAATAAGTATTTCTATGATCTACATATTAAAGTTTATCAATCTTTACAAAAAAAATCTGAAAAAGTAGTCAGGTCCATACTGAGATTTAAGTTGAGCTTCTAAACCAGTTTACATCTCCTGCAGTAATAATCACTTAGTGGGAAGCTGAGAGTGACCACACTCACCTCCTCTCCTAGAAGCAGAGAAACATTCATGAGGGTTCTTTTAAGACAAACCCTCTTTAGCCTTTGTTCTTTGACAGAGTCTCTGGGACTAGCTGAAAGTACCACAGAGTCTTTCAAGGAGGCTTCACGCTATAGCACTAGTGGGACCCTATTGGGTAAGTTCCCGTAGTTATATCACTGGGGGACAAATGGGGTTTGGAGAAGGAGCTGGGAGGGGAGCAGCAGGGAAAGAAAATTATTCAGCAAGGTGTTGGGCTTGAGGAGGGTTCACTCACCCATGAAAACAATCTAAATATTTCAGGAACAAAATCTAAGATCTGACTCCCATATCAATGAGCATGTTGGCCTTCTTCATGACAACAACTTAACTGCCAACAGGGCTCCCCTGGGAACAGAAACAAGCTTTACCCACGACTGGGTCTTCGTTTCCATTCAGCACAACTGCGGGCAGGGCCTGCATGACTGTGGGTGCACAGGGCAAGGAGGTTCACTTTGTCCAGGGCCCTTTTGCTGGAGGGTGAATGCAGGGCCAGGTCCATGATGTAGAATGCCGTCCTTAACTCCAGGCTGGCATTGCTGATAACAGACACCCACAGGGCAAGCAATGGAACTTTCTCCAGTGAGTAAGGGCTAATGGCAATAACTCCTCCTTTGATCCTTTGTGACCGAAGGCCTGAGTTTACAGGCTGCTTGACCTGGACTGAGACCTGAGCTGGCGGTGAGGGCAGTGATGGACAGCACTGCCTCTGTTGTAGGCTGTGAGCAAATTGCTCCATGGCTGGGGCCTCTGTCCCTGCATTTGTAACAGAAAGGGACTAGGCTAATTGATGGCCAACTGCTTGTGGCTCTGATTTCACCTTTAGATTTTCTGTCTGTATGTTAGATCCTCCACCCAGCCAGAGTTTCAACATTGGACATTAACCTATCAGTCCAGTGATCTAACCAACAACCACAGCTCAGGGCCAAGGAATCCCTGGCAGGAGACCTCCAGCAGGTCACACCTGACCTGTTCTCCCATTCCAGACAGATGAGCCAGGATGCCATTGCTGCCATCTCAATTAGGACTACAACCCAAAGAGCTTACTATCTCCCTCCCCTCTGCTCTAAGACTCATAGAACAGCCCAGAGCAAAAGTCTCCCCTACACACAGCTGCAGCCCCCACCCAGGTGGCACCTACAAAGGCCATCCCATGATCAGGGCCTGGACATCCCCTCCAAAGGTCTCCTAACCATGAATGCCTTTTGCACTTTGGCAGCATCTCAGCCAAATACCACAATAATGGCCAAGCTCTGGGCAAGAGAAGGATAGAAAACCCAATATTCCAGGGACATAATCCAATCTCAACAGCTTTAAGCAGAGCAAGTGTTCTTGCTGCACTCTTGGTATTAACTTCTGACACTGAGCTCCATGATTTGCCTATCTGTGGGTGGGGGTGGAAAAACAAATAATCCATTTTTCCATATTGATATTCCATAAGCCAGCTGAGATCTCTAAAGCCTCTAAATCTTGTATTGTTTTCTTTCCAAAGCTTACCCAGAGGTTTCCTGTAATTAGTATTTCCTTTGTTTCTTTTGGAGGTGTGATATTCAACTTTGGAAACCTGGTTTTCAGAGCAACCCCTTTCAGGTTGGCCTTTGCTCATCAGAGAAGTCTAGCCCACCATAGCTGGCTATGTACACAAGACAGAGCGGGATTCACCTTGGGGATTTGAAGTTAAAGAACAGAGGGAGGAGGCAATAGACTTCATTTTTATTTTCAAAAGAAAAGCCAACTCCCTTCAGCAAAGGAGGGGAATGAGAACAAGGATTCATGCATAGTCCAAATCACTTTCCCTTTGTCATTAGTGAGCCCCTTAAGGATCAATTCCTGTTTGACTTGGAGCCTGTAGTTTTGACAAAGTCCCTGAACATGACCTCTACATTGATTTTAAATCCCTCTTCAGATGAAATGAAATGATAAAACACACAGCATCTTTTAGAGACCATCTGCCAGAAACCACTCAACAGATGGGGGCTTAAAATTCTGTTAGTCTGAGGCCTGCCAGTCTTTGTTTAAACTTTAAGAGAGCTGCAGGTGTTAAATGGGACCCTTGGATGGAAGCCTTCTTCAGGGTACAGGTGCGGATGGGGACTCCATGAGAATTACTAGACAACAGTATCAGGGCAGGCCTGTGAGGCTCAAACAAAGCTCAATTTATGATTCACGTGGAGGTTCCAAGATGTGCAAACCCTCCCTCTCAAATCCAAATAGCTTAGATTGTGTTTTCTTTCATTGGAAATTTACAAAGAAGGCTCTCAGAGAACATTGGATTTCTATACAACTGCATGAAAAATTTAGGTTCATGATCCACAATACCTAAAACTCGAAACTTTTCCTATTTTCATGTTAGTGTCCTACATGACCTGGGACCAGCAGAAGCCTAGGAGATTGTCTAATACAAAGCTTCCCCACAGAGAAGGAAATGGGGGCCCCAGAGGAGGAGCTAGTTGCTCAAAACTTTGCAGGATGCTGGTGGAAGAAACAAGATCCTGTTTTGGTACAGTGTCCTTCCTGATATCTCTGCTGTTCTGGGTCCATGGGATGGCAGAAACATTATGCTGGCAGTGGGTTGGACCCAAGACAGGGAAGTGTGCCATTACAGTTATCTGTTGCTCTGTCGCAAAACACCCCAACACTTAGGGTTTAAAACAATGACACTATTTATTTTGCTCATAAGTCTGCAGTTTGGGGAGAGCTTGGCAGGGGCAGTCCATCTCTTCTCCTCTTAGGGTCATCTGGGGCATTCAAAGGTTGGGACCTGTAATCATCTGAAGCTCACTCATTCCCATATCTGTCTGGTGGGTGATGCTGGCTCTTGGCTGGGACCTCACCTAGGGCTGTAGCTGGAACACCTGTAAGTAGCCTTTCCCCATGGGGCTAAAGCATCATCACAACATAGTATCTGGGCTCTAAGAGGGGGCATACCGAGAGAGACAAATGGAAGCTGTCTTACCATTTCCACTGAATGACCCCAGAAATCATTCAGTGTCACTTCCACTGCATTCTATTAGTTAGGTGTGAGTCACCCAGGCAGGCCCATATTCAAGGAGAAGGGAGCTAGACTATTTGTGGGTAGAGGGGGTGTCCATGAATTTGTGGATATGTTGTAAAGCCACTGCATGAGCCAAAGATGTCTTTTTCTTCTCCATGGGGTAGAAAAGGAGGGCTAAGTTCCCAGTTTTAACAATCCCATAGGAAAGTGTGTTTTATTCTGTGGCGGCCATAGATTGGGCACTATGCTGAATGTTTTGTATGGGTTATCACATTCCAGTTTTGATCCTGATGACAACGAAAGCCATTCATTTTATAGATAAGGAAACTGAGGCTCAGAGAAGTTATGTAACACACCCTAAGCTAACACTGCTAGAAAGAAGCAAAGCTAAGATTCTCACTGAGATCTGTTGGACGTCCCAGCCTGACCTTAGCTGTTAAGCAATACCTCCAAGTATGGGTTTCATTGAAGGTTTGATTACGAAACATTAAAAAGCCGGTGGTGATCTATTTTAAACAATTAGTTTTTGTGGAAAAGGGGGATTGCTTACTTCAATCTCTGACAACTCATTATCAACACAAAGCAGTGTTTGGGCCAGGTCCAGGTATGTTGGTGATAGGTACCCAAATTACAGGACTAGCACTTATGAGCCCCTTGAATTGGCTTCACTTGAACTCTTTCAGAAGACTTGATCTAAATGATTCTCTGCTCTCAGTTTTCTGCCAGGCTTAGGGTTTGATGCAACCCTTGGCACCCATGCCACCTGCTGCGCCTCCTCTAGTTCTGTGTTGCAATGTGCTTAGGTAACTTGGAAATAGGCTGCTGAGAAACCTGGTACTTTCTGGGCTTCTCTACAACTCTAGGTCTTTAACCCAGTTTAAAAGAAAAAGTTCCAGTAATTTTTCCCAGTTGCTAGCTTCGAAATGTCTATTGTACTCTGAGACTTTTCTATTTTCTATCAGTCCATTGGCTTGAACCATATTTCTAGTGTCTTCTCACTTGACAGAGAAAACTGGAATCTAGCTTGCATTTATTTGCAAGCCCTTCTATTTATTTCTGTGCAGAAACATAATGGAATAATGGAGTAAGCTATGTAGATGCTGTGCTGAAAGAAACCACAGTCCCTGAGATAAATCTCATGCTGTTCTACATTTCTCATAGACTTGCAGAGTTGGAAGGTACTTTAGGAAGCAACCAACATCTACAACTGGTTGGTCCTTTGTCCTTTTCCCCACCAGTCCCAAGTAAGTGTGTGTGTGTGTGTGTGTGTATGGGAGGAGGGGCTCTCTATTTCATACATAGGTAGTGCTGAATGACAGCAAGGTCCTCTTCATTTAGATCTTCAACTTGACCTCCCTTAAACTATCCTTTGAGAAACTAGAAGGAAAATAGTCCATTTCTTCTCCTCTAATCAATGCTTCATTCACAAAAATATGTTCCAACTAGTCTGAAATTTTACAAACTTATCTTTGGAAACAGGTGCTCTTAAGAAATATTGTTTCATAATAAAACCTAAAAACAAATTTCAGAAACCATTATCTATAAATAGTAGATTTTAAACAATAATTGTTGAATAAGTTAGTGAGTTTACTTGCACCAAGAGAAACAGAGATTTCCATAGATTCTTTATACATACTATTGGCTTACCATTAGTAACATCAGATTTGCAGTGATAGGAGGAGAGTCTCTCTTGGACCTCAGAGGGGGATGCTGATATTTCTATGAGACTAGAAGCATCATCATCTTATGTTTCCCTTCCCCTCAATGTCTGGCACAGAGTCTAGCACAAAGTGAATGCCCAATAGAACAGATACTTCAAAGAATTTCTAGCAATAGAAAGAGCCCTACAGAACATTCTGTCTGATGATTTTCCTCCAAAACATTACAAAAAGACAAACAAACTAGTAATAGTGTTCAGAGGTTATCTGGCTCTAACCTCTACAGCAGCGGTTCTCAACCTGCGGGTTGCAACCTCTTTGTAACAATGAAAATACATCACATTATTAGGAGGGTTGAGAACACTGCTCTAGGGGTTCCTAGAAGACTTTGTATTTGAATGTCCTCCTCAACACTTGTTCATTTGCTATTGATGTCTAAAGTTTCTTCGATAGAAGACTATGGTCTGTCATAGCATACATTGACAGACTTCCCTCCTAAAGTGGTAAGATCTAAAAAAAAGACAAATTACCCTCAACTCACACTAAGGTATAAAGGACACTTGGAAAACCTTTCTGGAAAGCTACATAAAACTAACTAGGGTAGACCCTCCGTAATAGACCATCTCCCTACATCAACCACCTCCTTAAATTGACCTAATTTTCATGGATTAGACATGCACCATGTGTACATATCAGCACAGTAGGCCTAGTTCCTTATGTTGACCATCTCCATATGTTGACCAGTTTGTTTCAGCTTCTTGAGTAGTCAACTTCCAGAGGTTCTACTGTACAAAAAAAAAAAAAAAATCATGTAAATCTTAAATCTCCACTACTCTGGGCTAAATGGTGAGTATAAATGGATGAGATTGTCAACCTATCTCCTCTGGGAAAATAAAAATCTGTTAGAAGGGCATTCTAGTGAATTTCCTTTTTTCAAGAGAGGGCAAGACTCACAACAAGAGTCCACACAGTGCCTTTGCTTTGATCTGACACTCCTCAGGTACAGACCAGCTTTCTAGCACTTTGCAAAGACATTTATTATCTTGCTAATCATATCCTGAGCAAGCACCAGGATGTCTGAGTCAGGACCTATGGGACATTGTTACCTTGGTCTACCCTAGAATGACACTTTATACTCAAAGATGTGATGATTTAACTATGAATCGGCAGCCCACACATAACAGATGCTCCAAGCTTATGGTCCCAGGCAATGCTTCTCAAATGTTAATGTGTATGTGAATCACCTAGGGATGATCCTGGGCATGCAGATTCTAATTAAGTGTCTGGGGTGGAGTCTGAGATTTTACATTTCTAACAAGCTCCCAGGAGATAGACACACGGTTGGTCCAAGGACCATACTTTGAAGAGCAGGTCATTCCTAAATTTTAATGGGTGTAAGAGGCCCTTGAGAAGCATGTTGAACTAGTACAATCCCAGAGCTTCAAACTCAAGCACTTATTTGGATCCAGCAAATTTGAAATGGGGACATAGTGCCTGAATATTTAAAGAGTACCCCCCAGTAATTTAGCAGAAGACATTTAGAGGACAACACTTTAAGAGATATTGACATAGAAGATCTTGTTGGAGGTGTGTCCTCTGGCCTACTACAGGACTGAAGCACTCACACTTGGTAGCCACAGCTACTGACCACTTCCAAGCAGCCACAATAATCTAAGGCATGTGGAAATTACCTGGTCGGGGGCTTGTTGAGGCTCAACATGCTGGGTCCCACCCACAGAGTTTCTGATTTAGGGGGTCTGGAAAGGGATGAAGAATTTGCATTACAAGTTAGCTTTCAGGTGATGCTGACCTTGCTAATTTGGAGGCCACACTTTAAGAACTTCTGGCCTAGGTAAAAGGGAATCTTTTTGCATCACCAGAGGAGCTTTTCAGCTTACCCTCATTATGATATGCTTAGAGGGTGCCAGCCCATGTCTTGTAAGTACCTACTAAGAGAAGAAATACTCCAAAGGAAAGGCCCCTTAATCCAGAAGAGATAATAGAGTTAAATAAATATTCTCAGGGTCCCAGAAGACAAAAGACATGTGGGATAGACCAAGGAGGCCCAGGGGTTCCAGACAGCAAAGTCCTCAGACCTCAATGCAAGGAAAAACCCAACAGTTGCTATGAGGGAAGGAAGGTGCTACAGGGAGTGGTGAGATCCATTCTCCTTAGTCCCCAGAGAAAAGGAGGTCATGGCTTCCTCCAGCACCCATGGCACCTCCAACCTGGTGAGCCCAATCATTTGTTAGTCCCCATGAGGGAAGCATCAGTTTAGCAGAACAGCTTTTCTAATGGAAACTACCCTGTTTGTTGAGATCTTCCCCAGTTTTGCAAGTTAGGGAGAGAGAAATGAGTCCCTTTGCTTAGGGTAGGAACACATTCTACCTGGCTCTGCAGCACTCAGAAGTGGGCTCCCCTTCCACAAACACACTTCCAGATCCTTGCAAACAAGCCCATGTCAATATCTTGAGGGTAGCTTTAGCCAGAAGGAACAGCCTAGAAGAGTGTTTCAGAGAAGAGGCAGCAGGCAGAGAACAGCTGCCCCAGACAGCACATCAGCTAAGGGCAGGGACACCCTCAATATGCACAGTTGCAGGTTGCATAGCAGTGGGGTGGTTCTGAGAAATGTGTCCTTAGGCGATTTAGATCTTATGCAAACATCTAGAATGAACTTACACAGACCTAGATGGCACAGCCTACTACACATCTAGGCTATGTATTACGACATGTTACATGTTACAACACCAGGTACTACAGGCAGCTGCAACATAGGGTGCAGTCACAACACAGGATAAAAGATACAACATGGCACACCTGTACAGGGCACTTACCCTGAGTGGAGTTTGCAGGACTGGAAGTTGCCCTGGGTGAGTCAGTGAGTGGAGAGTGAACATGAAGGCCCAGGAAACAACTACATGCTACTATTGACTTGAAAAACATGGTACACTTAAGCTCTACTAAATGTATTAAAAGGAACAAGTAATTGCATTATTATATTGTGGCAGCTAAGACACCTTGAAGCAATAGGAAGTTTTCAGCTCCTTTATAAGATTATAGGACTTTGGATGTCTATATGTTTGGTCATTGACTGAAATGCTGTTACGCGGTGCATGGCTGTAGATTTATTCGGGTTGGCCCACTCTTGTGGGCTTGACAGTGGAGAAGACATTGAGTCGAATGCTCATTGAGTGCAAGTATCTCAGCTTCTTTCATTCGTGAGTAATGATCGCACAGCCGGCTCTTCTTGCCTCCTGCTGCTCTGAGTTAATGAATAGCACCAGATGACTGGACTCTGAGGCAGCCTAGGACTCTAATTCTCAGGCTCATGCCCCTATGGGGCCCCAATTTACCAAACCCTGAAAAAAGTTCTGGGGCAGTGACCACCTTCTAGGAGGTGACATGTTGCCAGGTAAGACAAAAGCAGAGCAAGTGTCCACTGTATCCTCACGTTCTGGAATTCTGGTGACAGTTTCCAGCTCCAATATTCTGTCCTCTTGTTGAACAAACACTAATCTTTGGTGATGAATGTATGTATAAACTCTGGAAATACTATTAATGATAACTGTAAAATAAAAATGACGATCATTATAGCTAACATTTTTGAGACCCAAGTGGCATGGGTATTGTTATCCCATTTTAGAAATAAAGAAATGGAGGCTCAGGAAGCTGAGGTAATGGCCCAAAGCTGTTGTCATCTACCTGGTGACTATCTGTCATCAAAGACCTTACCTGTCCTCTACACAGATGGTCTTCAGCTTGCAATGATGCTTTGACTTTACATGCATTCTGTAGAAACCATACTTTGAATCTTAAAATTTTAGCTTTTATTTTTATTGTAATTATTATAAAATTATTTTTATTATCATAAATAGACTTTGTGTTAGACAGTTTTGCCCAACTATAGGCTATTGTGAATGTTCTGAGCACGTTTAAGTTAGGTTGGGCTAAGCTATGATGTTTGATAGGGTAGCTGTATTCCGTTCATACTTGACTTAACACTCTTTTCAGCTGATGATGGGTTTATCAGGATATGATCCCAGAGTAAGTCTAGGAGCTTCTGTACCCTGTTGCTGTTCTCCTCATGGACTGACATTGTAGAATAGCCTAAAAGTAGGAAGAAGGAAAAACCATCTTGACCCCTGAGCCAGTCCTGCCAACACTACTTTTCCAAGAAGGGAAGGGGCTCAACCGAGGCTGAGACATCCAAGACTCAGGATGGGAGTTTTGCTGGAGGGGTGCCTGTACTTGAGCTGGGTATCTGCCCGGGCCTGCAGACAGTCCTCCTGTCAAAGGCGCTATATGCCATATACACATCCAGCTGCTATGGGACCTTGAGGCAAGAGAGAGTGGGGCTGCACATGCCCCAACCCTCATGTTCAGATGCTGCCTGGGTCAAGTCTCTGTCTCCATTGCTGAGACCATTCAGGCTCCTATCTCCTCCCTCTCTATCCTATTGACTGTCTGCAAAGGCACATAGGCCTTTGAAGTTAACACTTTTCTGCCTATGGCAGGAACACACAGAGGAAGGAGAAAACAGGTCGGGAACATCAGAAAAGTGCAGTAAGATAGAAATCCCTCCAATGTTCCCAGCACTGAAGTATTAAAATAAAATCATTTGACCATTATTTGCCTGGATAGAGAAAGTAAAGTCATTTTAGGAGCTGCCACTAATCTTAAAAAATAACAAGTGTGATTTGATCCATGCAAGGAACCAGAATACTTGAAGATTTCTCCGCCCGAGGCTCTACTTCATGAGGTATCGACAAAGACCCGAGGGTAAGTTACGGGGGAGGCAGGACCATTGTGAGCTTTTGCAGAAGTGGCAGGAGCCGGCTAAGTTAAGATCAATGATTTCCTTGATTGCCTGGCTTCCCCCTCTCCTAAGCCGGTCTCCGTCTCAATTTCTATTCCTATCGGCCAGAAAACTAAAGATTGTTTACAGAGCTGAAATAACACCTGCTTGGTTTATCTTATTTTAGAAACAATAAAAGCTAGGGAGTTGGAAGGATTAAGGAGGAAAAAAATCAATTGTGTTCTTTCATGTTGGAAACATTAAAAAATAAGTCACTCTGCTACCTGCTCTAAGGCCCAATTTGGTTCTCCATTACCCAGGGCAATTTCCAATTTCATCCTGTAACTTCCCAAGGTTCAAACTCAACTGAACCATAAATAGGTGCCCTTGAAAGACACCAAGAAACTTTTTCTGGTCAGTTTTTGACAATCCCAAGCCATGAATCAGATGCTAAGCATGCTGAAAGAAATGGAAACATTTGCTTTGGCATTGACACTGAAACACACTCAGCAGACTGAGTCTGGCTGAATCTCTTCCAATGTTTTCAATGTGTTTTACATCTTGTTATTTTATAGCATCTTTGTAAGATAACAAGACAAACCTCCCCCCATTATGCAGATTGTGGGTGTTGAAATAAAATACTCCCCCAAAGAACAAAAAGAAACTGGCCCCCAAACTGGCCCAAACCCACAAGGACAAGAAATGGTTGGGCTGGATTGAAATCCAGGTTTTCTTAACGTAATGCTGCTTCTGCTCGGCCATGAATCTTTGCAGGGTGTTGCCAGCTTGAATACAGGAATGATTGGCCTCGTCAGATACGACAGCCAGGTCTTCAAATGTAGGCCATCCCAGGGTGACCATAAGCAAGCTCTGTATGATGCAAAATTCGGCATCCTTCCTTCCCTGGCTGCATCTCCCCACAGAAGATTTGGAGGAGGACAGGGCAGTTTGGAGGCTGGCCCTTCACACAATCCCCTGCCTACCCTCGCTGACTTAGTCATCATACCAGCCACTCCCCGACTCAGTTTTTTCAGCTACATTGAGAGAATGCCACAGATTCTAAAGCAGTGTTCCCAACCTGTTTGAGAATGAAAGATCTCTCTATAGGCTAAAATTTTTTGCCAGCCCATGCACATTGGTAGTTATACCTTAGCAGCCACTGATACTATTATTTATCAGTAGGAAAAAAATTTTAAATGAGTTTTTAATTTCTCTAACTACCATAGGTTCCAAATCTATTTAATGAAAAGTAGTATAGAAGTGTGCAGGATCGGCCAGGCGCAGTGGCTCATGCCTGTAATCCCAGCATCTGGGAAGCCGAGGCAGGTGGATTGCCTGAACTCACGAGTTCGAGACCAGCCTGAGCAACAGTGAGACCCCATCTATAAAAAATAGTCAGGCATTGTGGTGAGTACTTGTAGTCCCAGCGACTTGGGAGGGTGAGGCAAGAGAATCCCTTGAGCCCAAGAATTTGAAGTTGCTGTGAGCTAAGATGCCATAGATCTCCACCAAGGGTGACTAAGTGAGACACTGTCTGAAAAAGAAAAAAAAAAGTACAGGATGAATAATAGTCTGTCTCAGGAGATGCCGGGAGCCAGTATGGGTCTGCAGGTGAGAAACACCTTCTGGAAGACTATAGGCCCAGAACTGGCAAGAATTGCCTCATAATTACCTTATGAGGTAAGACAATTAAGTTCTCAAATTCATCCTAGAAAAAGTGCTACCTTGGAAGTACTCCCCTCGGGAGCTATTCACTGAGGCCAGCCAGCATCTAGTCCATCCTTCAAATTTTACAACTCTTTTTTTTTTTTTTGGAATGGCCATTAGACCTGTCATCATATGAGGTCTGATAACTAAGTTTGTGAACTTGTCCTAGAAAAAGGTGCTACATGCCTTATTGCAGAATATCATTATGGTCACTAGATGGTCTCGGGGAGTCCTTCAAAGGTGACCGTAGTGATATTCAGCAATGAAGTATGCAGGTAACACTTTTTTCAAGGTTGAGTTCAAGAACTTAAACAGGTGATTTTGAACTTGGTTGCCTATAATGAAATGCCTGTGAAGTTTTTCCTCCAGCAGCTTCTCTAAGAGCACTAACTTGGAAGGAAGAGACTGGGGGTTGGGAGTCAGTGGGGGTCAGTGAGGAGCCCTCTGGCTGTTTTTCCTGATGAAGTGATTTCATTCTAGGAGTTGGTGGCCAACACTGCAGCCTGTGGGCTGTCTGTCTCCCAGCCCGGCTTCCCCAGAGAACCAGGCCTATGTATGCTGAAACACCTCAACCCTGCTTGCCTGGGCTTGGGCTCTCTGCCGGTGAGCTGCCCCGTGTGAGGACTATGCTGCATCACAAAATGACTTTGCCAGGAAGTTCCAGTGTGTCAAACACTCTCACATCCTTGGGGCCATGCTGAGAAAAATCCCCTGGTTGGTGCCTCGAGAAGGAACCTTGCAGTCTTGGGGGAAGAATTTCTACCAGCCTGTTTTACTACCTCCCCTCCTTCTGCAGACCATCTCAGGATACCAGGATTTCAAAGGGTACATGATAGAAAAATGACAACTTCAAGTACCCTGACAGGGAAGGGTTGGGTTTGAGAAGGGAGGAAATGGGTTCCTTGTAAGCACCGGCCACCAACTTGCAAGCACCAGGCCGCCAAGCATAGCGGCCCCTTCTCCTTTAATTCTCTTACTAACTTTATGAGGTGCAGATTGATTTCCACCTTCTGCCTTCCCAGCTGGGCTGTAAGCTCAGAAGGAGGCAAGACCCTATCTGTTTATTCACCACTGTCCGCAGCATGCGGTCAGTCCTCTGGAAGCGTGCATTGATGTCTTCATAACTTCCCCCCCGACTCTGACAGCAAGCCCCGTAGCAAAGTGCAGCATATCATTTAGTCATTCACTTCTTCTCTAGGCATGTGCCTATCACTGTGCTAGGGATTAGGGGCATTCCTGTGGGACAGCAGGCTGTGGCCAAAGGACAGCAGAAAGGGGGCTAGAGAGGTCAGGGTGGCCAAGGAAGGTGGTGGGTGGACAGAATCTTGCAGGCATTGAGGGAATGGGAAGGATAGTGGGAAGAAGCGGTTCTAGGCTGAGGATGCTGTGGGTGCAAAGGCTTTAAGGCAGGGCCTAGCAAAGGCCAGGAGACCACCATAGGAAGAGGGACATGTGAAGGGAGAGAGTCGCAAGAGGGGAAGGAAGAGGGGCAGCTTGAGTGAGATGACGTAACAGCAGCCGGCCTTTCTAAGCTAGTATGACCCACCATGCACGGTTCCAGGTGCCCCAGGAGACATCCCCATCCCCATCTTACAGTTGACAAAGTTGAGACATAGCAAGGTTACATCCACCCAGCTATGTAAGTGGCAGGGAGCTGGGATTTGGACCCAGGCAGTCTGATCCAGAGCTCATACTCCTGCTGTACCACCACCCTTCATGTCTTGGTGGTAAGGTATCCCAATAAAGTATAGGCTGTCTAGTTTCATTTGACTTGCAAATAAATCAGCAAGTAGTTTTTTAGTGTAAGTGTATCCTTAATATTTTGCAGACATTCTGTTTTTGCAGTTGTTGTCAATGGTGGGTTTGCATGCGTGTGCGTGTGTGAAATCTGTCAGTGCCACCTGCAAGCTGTAATAACCTTTGGATGCTTTCTGACTGTGGTGGGAATCCTTTACAGCAGAGGTCAGCAAACTTTTTTTTCTATAAAGGTCCAGGTGGTAAATATTTTAGGCTTGCAAGTCACATATAGTCTCTGTCATATCCTTTTTATTTGTTTTTTGTTTTCTATTGTTTGTTTTCAAACAACCTTTTGAAAATCTAAAAATCATTCTTAGCTCACAGGCCATGCTGGGTATAGTTTCTGATCTCTGATCTAAGGGTTCTAAGTACTAGATAGACATATCTCACTGAGGTCTTCATTCTTTGCACCCAGAGAAACTATCACATTGTCCTAAGAGATGGTATTCACACCTGACTCACACACTCTTACCTGGGGAGCTTGTAGGGATTGGCTGTGATTTAGCTCCAACCTCAGCTAGAGGAACAGCTGCTTGCTGGCCTGCGTTGGGACCCCCCCTGAGCATTGAGGTTCAGCCATGGCTCCTGACTGACAAGGAACTGGGTAAGCCTTTTCTGGGGACCAAGCTTAGTTGTGTTTGGGAGATGATTTGACTGCAGGGTTTCCATGCCCGTGGGATGTGTCAGAGTTGGATAGGGTTTGGGCCTTGTGGACCAATCCCTTTGGGCTCTATTCTGCCTCCTGTCCTCTGGGCACTGAACCCAGGCCCCTGGCCTCCTCCTTGCCTTCCTCCTCCCTCTCTGGCTCTGCTCTGGCCTTATTCATCTTCTGTCTCCATGGGTGACCTCCTTCCTGGCCCTTTCTTGCTCCTTTCTCTCCTTCTTCTCTTTCTAATTAAAAAGGCTTCAGCCAAAATGAATTCCCTCCTGTGTCAGGCCTTTAAGTTCCATTGTCTGGACATTTCGGATTTGCCCTGAAGAGTGTCTCCGGCCAAGCCCGCTCTCCTTTTGTTCTCACCAAGCCCTACCACAGCCCCCTTCAGAGGCAGGGATCTCTCGCTGCCTCTCTGTGTTTGGTGCACGCTGTCTTACGATTTGACTTTTCCGTGGATTACAAGCTAAGTCTTGCTCTTTCTTTTTGTTTTTGGCAATCTTTGTGAAATGGAGTTCCTTCATTTCCCATCCCTTTCCTCCCCGTCTGTTAGCGCTCTCCTCCTGCTTGCTAGTCTCATCTCTTTTCTGAAGTTAACCAGTTTGAATGCAAGCCTGTAAAATTCTGCTAGATTGTCACACAAGACCTTTTTCTTCATTATCATACCTTCCGATTCCTTGAAAATATTCATCATCCTTTTCCTTACTTAGGTTTTCTGTCTGCCTTTCCATTTAGCCAATTTAGAGGGTGATTGAGCTAACTGTATGGTGCCTGGCATACAGGAAATGGTAAGTAATAATAATATAGCCAGGCAATACTATTGACTGAGACCTCTGCTGGGTACTTAGGAAATTCTAGAGAATCAAAGATCCCTGGGCATGCACAGGAGTGGGGTAGAGGGAGACGACTGTCATTTTGATTTAGCCTTCTAAGGATAGGATACACTGCAGGAATCTTCCCCCTGACACACTCTCGAGGAGTTTCAAATGTCTGGCTTGGACCACTCTTGCTGTTTTAAATCACAAACACTCTTTGGCTTTTGGACAGGTTTCAAAATCATCACAAGAGAGCTGTCCATGATTTCTCTCTTTCTTTTTGTCTATAATCCAGTCCTTTGGGTCGCATGATCTTGTGGAATCTGTAGCTGAAGAAACCCAGCAGAGATAGGCACAATGATGAACAGATCTGAGTGTTTATTTAACAATGATGCAGATTAATAAGTCAGTGCTTCCAAAGTCAAAAGCCATTGTCACATTAATTCATTTGTGCATACAAGATGTCCGCTGCTCCTAAGGGTGCAAATAATAGCTTTGCCAATATGAAAGCAAAACATAATTACTCAACAATAAACACACCATACACTGGTAACAGCTGTTGTCAACAGCACTTCTGAAGCCAAAACAAAGGAAGTATTACGGGATTTTTTTTTAACCCCCTATCTATCACTCTAGTGGAGATAAAGTTGGTTTTTGTTTGTTTGTTTCTCTCCTGGCAAGTGTGACTAAGCTGAGTATTTTACTCAACCTACATCCACCTCTTGTTTGCAGTCCAGGCAAGATGCTTAGCCGCATTTTGTGTAGCCAGAGGGAAGATGAATTCTGAAGGAGAGTTACTCAGAAGGTCTTTGGGACAGTTCTGTTCATTGAACTTAAGGGGATTTTAATTTTTCTCCCTTGATGTTAGAGAGCTTGGCATTGGTACTTGCTTTACTCTGGTTGTGAATTTCATGTTGGCCTTCTGGAGAGGGAGAAGCCCCATGGCAGTGGCTGATTGGTGTTTATGCTGAGCATCTTGTCTGACACCGTAATGGCAAGGAGGAAAGTGATGGTAAATAGAGGCCATCTGGAGACTTTCCCAAATGTGTATTCAAATGGCCACAAGAACGCCAGCATAGAGAAGGAAGAACATGCAGTAGGCAGAATCTCCTATCCATTCCACATCCCCACTGCCTCTACACACACACCCTACTCTCCTCATGCTCAGTCTATCTGTAGAGTCTGCTGGGCTGGTGGCGGGACTTCTGGTACCAACACTTAGTATCTGGGTGACTTCAGGCAAAAAATTTTACCCCCTAAGCTTCAGTTTCTTCTCTTGTTAATATGGGGATAATAAGGGTACTTATACCCTTACTGGGTGAAATGAAGTGAGAAAAACACATGTTGAAGTCCTGGATACTACACTGAGTATGTACAAAGTGCTAAGTACAAACACTCATTATTATTGACTGAGCTCCTCTAGTGCAGAACCTCACCAAGGCCCACCCTTTCCACGATGTCTCAAGCAGATTTCAACATCAAAATGGACTCACTAGGCTTCATAACACCCCAATCTTTGCTACTAGCCTGACTGATGACCTGGTCTAGGTGAGTGCCAGCAGATTCGTCAGTTACCCTGTTTGACTGGAAGGGACCTCTCCTACCATGGGCATTACACACATTCCTGTTGGGATCACTGCTAATTTTTGTTTGGAATGGAGACCCTGGAATCCAGCCATGCAGAGAACTTTGCAGACAACTCCACCTGACAGGACCAGGTAAGCTATTCTCACACCTCCATGTGACCTGCCTCCATTCTGGAACTCTGAAAGAACTTTTGGCTGTTTCCATACCTATACTCATCCAGAGCCTCCTGCCATCTCCTCAAATCCCCACCCCTTCTGCCCCAAGGAATGAAACAGCGGGCTATGGCTAAAGGATTCCCAGGAATCTCTCATGAGTCATCCCTGCAGTACTGTTCATGCCTTCCAGGGGACAAGGGCCAACCTTCCCAGAAAGAACACAGCTCCCTCTTACAAACTATGTTATAGCACTGCAGAATCCAGCAACTATGGGGCTAATGTGAGCATAAGGACCCCCTACCCACTCATAGAGAAGGATTTAGGGAGTAGATACAGCACTTTGTTGCTATAGAACCAAGAGGCTCCCAGGATGATAAGCCCTAATTTGTAAATTTGGGAGGTAGCATACTCAAAAGAAAGTTAACAGACATTAAAAGCAAACAGATATGGAGGTGCTAATTTTTCCAGCTACTTTGCAATGTGGGGCATGTCCCTTGACCTCTGGAGCCTTGGCTCTCCTATGCCCAATGGGGGAAAGGCAATGAATATGGCTCTGGCCAGAGAAGCAGGTTCTCCTGAGGATTAGCCCTCCTTCAACCAGGCTGCACCATGAGAGCTGATTACCTGGGGTATGTAGAGTTATACTGTTCCCAGAGATGGAAATTTGTTAAAAGCATAATAGAAGAGCCAATACCAGCACGCAAAGCAAAATAGACGGGAAAGAATTTTTAGTGGCATTTAAGCAAAGGAAGCAGGGCTGCTTTCCCCTTCTGCTATCTGCTGGAAACTCACCGGGGAGTCCCTCGATATCCATACACTAAAGAGGCTGCTTGTCCTCTATAGGTAGACGGCCACCTATAGAACTGGCTTGTCCTCTGTGAAAGAGAGTCACCCTCCCAGACAAAGACAGCCTTCGGGATGGGGTGAGAAATCTCTCCCCTTGGGTTCCAGTAATGAGTCCAGAACTTTAGAAGGACTTTAAGCAGGAGGCAAAAAGAATACAATGTATATTTAGTATCTAATTTAGATGGTTCATTTAAAAATCAGAAAGCATTCACCTCTACTCAAAAATGGCCCATTCTAGGTTAAATTCTTAATTATTCTGGAAAATGCAAATGAGAAGCTATAAATATAGAGTAGGGGAATAATCACGGTCTGCATAGTGTAAATTCAAGTCAATCGGTAAAGGGGGAAGGAAAATCATTTGCCTTTGACATTAAATCCAGCTGTTCTTTAAAGTTGGTTTTCCCCAGCCGGGAATTTGGCATACGCTATGACTAAACTGTCTCCAAAACCTTCTGAGTTTAGACAATACTTAATCTGAGCATCTAATAGTTCATTCTTCTCTAACACTACTGAACACTTCCATTAAACCAAAGTTATTATTATCAACATTATGAGGACTGTCAGAGGAAGCCCATTGTTCAAATGAATTGACCTCACTACAATTGACCTTCACATTGCTCAACTGTTTGACAGTCAATTATCTCATGATCTTCCTTCAAATGGGCCTCATTGCTGAAATAAGTAATCCATTATGGAGGGAAGGTTATTTTAATAGCTGAGTAGAGGGTTGCTTTTTGTAGTCGCCCTGTGAGTATATATTGTGGAACAACTTGTAGCCCTGGGTTTATATGACAAGAGAAAAGCATTATGCCATATCCATGTTTCAGGAGAGCAAAAAAAAAAAAAAATGATACTGAAGGATCAGTAGGACTCAGTTATGGCTGAGATGATGTTAGCAGACCTTGAAGAAGCACATATATGTGCCTCTGAACTGGGGAACAAAAGAAGAAGCACCTTTGAGGGAGGCTTGTGCAATTAGCTGAGAATGTTCCAGCCACACAGAAGACTGGGAGAGACTCCAAGTCCATTTCTAGTTCGAAGAATCTGTGGCAGTGCCTTTTGAAAACAAAGGGCTCCAGAGTCAGATGGCCTAGGTATGGTCTTGCATTGCCACTTTCCAGCTGTGTGACATAGCCTGATTTCTGTATTTGTATAATAGACATAATACTATCTGTCGTATGGGTTGCTTTGAGGATTAGATGACATACAAGTGCAGACCCACGGCAGGTATCCAAGGATGCTGTGACAATCATCATAAATGCCACTACTTTCCTTCCGGTCGCTTGAGAGTTGGATTTTCTGCCAGAGATGCAACCTCAGAGCATCTTTCTGCTTGGATAGAGAGCCTGGCATGGAGCGCCATAAGAATAAGGATTTTCTCAGGCCATCAATGAAGCCTAATAAAATAGGACAGTTAATAAAAATAATGAGGGCTTCATAAATCAGGAAATTAAATGTTTCCCCATTAAACCAGGCTCATCCCCCACATTTATGGGCTGCTGGAGACTGGCTGGCCCTGGAGGAGCTCACAGCACCTTTGCTGCAGGGAAACCAGTTGGCCCCACCTGACAGGTCACAGACTATAGAACAAGGATTGAGGGTACTTCCCTGCTGGCCTTTTCATATTGGCTTTGTAGGGATTGTTCCATACTTATTCATGATTTGTCTCAGTCCCCTGAGATCCCTGAAACCTTAGCTCATGTCCCCTATATCTGGAACTCTGAAAGGGGTTCTTAGTCCCTGGTTACACACAACATTCTTCAGGGCTGAGCATCCACTTTCAGGGATCCCCAAAACTTCCTCTTAAAGTACCTGACTTATTCTGCCCGTGCAAGCCCCTTGGGAGGTGGAGATCACTAATCTATGGGAGACAGGTGAGAGTACAGAGCCCCAAAGATGTCCCGTGCCCTCCTGTGGTCACCCAGAATCAGCACACAGATGTCCCTCAACCCTAATCCAGCATTTCCAGTGAAATCCCTGTCTGTAGTCACCTACATTATGTTCAGGACTATGTTCATTGCAAGTGCCCACGGGTCAGGCTGAGGCTGCTGTGGGATGACTGTGGGCTGGGGGTAGAGCAGAATGCTCCTAGTGACTGGGGCAGGGAAGGCCAGCCAGAGAGAAGGGGGCTTGGATGCCAAATAGGGGGATACCTGGGTACCCATATGGGACTTGGATATCTGGTAGGCCACTAGTGCGCTGGAGCCTGTGCCTTCAGGCTCCTGAGAGCCCACTGTGCTCATCTCTTCCAGCCCCAAGATCATTGACCACATTTGTGGCTGGAAACTGGCCATGGTAAGATTATTTATACCATGAATACCAGTGAATGTTATAAATCAAGAAACTTATTCTCCATACTTGTAGAAGCATGCCACTGAGGAATATCTTTTATTCATTTGCTCATCAAACACCTCGCAGCACAGCACTCTGGGCCAAGCGCTGTGCAAGTTGCTACACATGAAAATGAATAATGGTTCTCTCCTGTCGACATCTTTTCTTCTGTCCATGGCTTAATCTTCCCCAGTAGGGTGGGCAGGGTCCCCCAGAAACAAAAGATATTCAAGTTCAGCCATTTGCTTCTTGTCATCAGCTTCAACAATAAAGAAGTTGCAAGAGGATTTTGAAGTCTGGCTAGAATGAAATTCAGCACATCGTGTTCAAACCCACAGGTGTTTCATTGTCATGAAATCTGTTTCTGGTTGTCTTTGTGTAGATACATGACAGTAGGGACCACATCTCCACTCTCCGCAGATTTCTCACGACAGTAGTGACCACATCTCCACTCTCCGCAGATTTCTCACCTGAAAATGACTAAAAGTGTCTGAAGTTTATAGAGTGGCAGCTCCATGGTGGGGAACCTATGGCCTTCTGAATCCCTGAGTAGTGGCCTTTTGACTGAATCTGATTTTACAGAATAAATCCTTTTTCTTTTTCTAAATTAAAAGAAAAACTACCTTAGTAGTGCATGTCAATTTTTAAAACTTGTAAAATACAGGTAAGCCAAGAAATCACATCTCATCTCACTACCAAGTGGCACACAGATCCTTTGCTCAAAATATATTTCCACAGTGGTGTGCTGGGTGCTGAGTGATGTTTAACTAATTGTTCTTGGTTAAGAGAAAAAAGTCCTGATTTTAAATGCTTCCACTTGGCTGATTTCAAGCTACCAACATGATGTCACTGAACATGGACTTGGAAAGAGATGCTAAGAAATTGGTTCTTGGGAACTCATATGAACTGGCTGCAATTCATACTATAAAATACACATATAATTTAAAATGAAATGTGGAAATGCTACATAATCCACTCTGTAAAATCTTTTCATACCAATGAATATATATCACTAATATAATTTTAAATAGCTGTATAGTATTTCATTGTATCAATGAATAGTTACTCAATAGACTCTGTATAAACTCTTACTGATTTTTGCTAGTATAAACAATTTTGTTATGAACATATTTACAGCTAAATCTCTGTAGACAAAGCAATGGCTCCAATTCAGAAGCCTGGTTCTGTTTTCTCCTTTAAACACCTGGGATGGATCTCCTTGGGCCACCCAGAAATCCCAGCTTCTTCACAGGGTGATCATTGCTCTTTGGGCCTCCCAGAGTGTCTCTGTACTCCCCACCATGAATCACTCTGTATCATCTATACAGACTATGACTCAACTATTTGAACACCGCCTCCTGATCTCTGAAACCTCCTTCTCTTCCCCTCCACCTCCTGTTTATTCTTCAAGACATACATTGTCTTCAAGACAAGGCAGTGAGAACTTTTCCTGCCAGCTTTGCACCTAAGTAAATGCCTGTGATCTAAATCTACATGGTTTGGTCCATTCAGCAACACCTTGAGCCCTTGGTGACATGATAGGAACTGAGCCTTTCTCATCTTTCTACTTAGAGCAACTAGTATCAGGTCTGGAGCAGAGCAGAAGCTTGATAAATGACTGTTGAATACCACCCTTTATATACATTTCTACCCAGGATCCTCTGCAGCATTTACTTACTAATGAGAAACATGGGACGGGCCCTGACGGAATTGGAACCCATAACCAGGTGAAAAGGAAGAGATCTGTACTTCCAGCTTCTGCGTCTGGATCCTAACATCCCCAGAGCCCACCTTCCAGAAGGCTCTCCCCAAAGTCCTTGAATATCCTGGCCTTCTAGTCTCCACCCATCCTCTCTCTGAGCAAGGGTGATCCAACCCCAAGACAGCAAAATCAACTTTGCTGACTCCAAAGACTCTTTTGGCAATAATAACATGAGTGTAGTCTACTTTAGGCAATGTGCTATCTGTATTAATAATTGTGACACTTAATAGGGCCTACTACAGGCCAGGCACTGAGATCAGGAGTTTCTATTTTATTCTCATTTTTTATTTGACTCTCGTGGTAGTATGACAATGTATTTACTAGCACGACCACTACTGTGGAAACCCGGAAGTAAGATCAAGATTAAAGAGGTCAAGTAACTCAATCAAGGCCACACAACTTCTAAACTGTTCTACCTCCCCTAACCTTGCTAATACTTACTTTGACTCTTTAAAGACCGAGCGGGGACAGATGTTAGGAAATGAAGGCTCATCAGGGTATATGACCCAATCAAAGCTCAATAGCTAGAAAAGGAGACCAGCCCTCCCAGTTTGTCCTGATGGTTGTGATTTTACAATGGAATGTCCAACATTCCAGGCAAAGGAGAATGGCTGGCCACCCTAGGAGGGAATAGGACCCAGGCCCTCCAACTGCTGGCATAGTGCTCTAGCCACCATAAATCTGCTTTCCTTCCCCATGGAGGACCTAATGAAAGACAAAGTCACTAGGACATGTATATTCATTTTTCTGGGCCCTTAGTGAAAACATGCATTTTGGAATCTGTTTACAGTATCAATCACTCAGGCTCTCCTGAAGAGACAGACCCCAGCTGGACCTGTTCTTTCTAGCACACTCCAGTGATGAAATGGAGGCCCTCCCCTTCCTCCTTTGCCTGCTCAGCACACCTGGACTACTGCCACTCATCTGTGTAATGTGCCTAGTGCCATCTGGCCCTGCATCTCATGTCCTGTCAACAGGGATGTCAAACAGGCAAGATGAAAGGACATAACTCTAAGGAACACTGTTTGTCTCCTGGCCCCAGTCTGGGGGAAGTCACGATGATTACTCATTAGGTAGCTACAAGGAGAGAAAAATGACTTGTTCCTGTCCGGCTGTTAGTTGGTGCCTGAAGCAGTCTTTTACTCTTTCTTGTTTTAGTGAGTCTTCTGGGAAAGACTCTCAAACTTTGGAATTAGGGTAGATATAGGCTGGAGTATCCTAAGAAGCTTCTAGGGAATTTTCATGGCATAGAGGTCCAGTAACAGCTGTGCCATGTCTGTGGTCCTGCTAGCAGCTAGCGTGTCTGTCCTCTTTGAGAAATGGCAAAGGGAAGAATGGGCAGGTGCAGTGAGCAGAGCTGGAGCTCTAAAGAGCCTAATCTTCACTCCAGTATCGAAGCCAGCCTTCAGATTCCAAGTAAGTGGGGGGCCTAAAAAATGATAATGGAGCAACTTCAGGAAGAGCTGATGGCTTTTTGAGAAATAAACCTCCCCGTGTCTTGTTCAGGAAATATACTTAGTGAACTTTCTTAGTACAAAGCAAGAAGATATTGCAAAGAAAGATGAATAGCATTGATTACATTAAAAAGCCTACTAATTTCTTCATGACAGAAGATGTCAAAACACAAGCAAAAAAGGAAAATGGTGAATGAATGGAAAGACACAACCCAAGGTCAATTACACTGTTATATAGAGTTCTTAACAATCAAATAAAAGTGATAAATCTCCTTAAAGCATTAAAATAGGCAAAATTTAACACAACAATAATAATAAATATTAAGTTACCTGATGTCTACAAAGTACAGAGGGAATAGGTTAACCAAATGCCAATGTTATTAGCGATATATGCATATGTGTATTTATATAAAATATGTATAACAGACTGTTTATAGGTGGTGGGATAATCAGCAACTTTAAGACTTTTCTGTATACTTTTCTTTATTTCTCAAATCTCCCACACTGAACTGGTATTACTTTTATAATCATAAAACATAAAAGTACTACTATGAAACCAATTTATAATCACTTACACTTTCACAAGAAAGACAAACCACAACTATAGCCCAAGACGATGGAGGGAAGAGGAGGAGATTCAATGGAAGGAGGGTAAAAGGTGGGACCCTTCCTATGGTTCATATTGCAAGGGTACCTGTCAAATCTGTTAAGTATAGAATACAAATGTCTTAACATAATAATTAAGTAAATGAGGTGAAGGTTATATTAAGTAGTTTGATGTGAACATTCCTAATTATATATAAAAGCAGCACATTGTACCCCATAAAGGTATCAATGTATATATGATTTATGTGTTTATTACTTAACAAAAAAAAAATCTAGCCTGAAAGGGTAAACAAACAAACAAACAAACAAAAAACCATAAAAGAGGTCAAAGAAGAGTCCAAGAAGGAGCTGACTTGCCTCCTCCCCAGCCTTCCTTCCTCCCTCTTCCCACCAGGCTGTAGAGTGGGATGTCTCTTTGTTTCTAAGCTGCCTTTCACCTGTTTCCATGTCTTTTTTATGATAACGAAGCAATTCCTAATTAGAGCCATTACTTCTTTCTTTTGGGCATTGAGATGCCAATAGACAGAAGTAGTTTCTCTGTGCAAAGGAAGGGAGGAAAACAGCACCTAGGCAGAAGTCCCTTGAGGGCAGGCACCGGGAGCCACAGGCATCTGAGTCTCAGTACCCAGTCCCAGGCTAGGCTGGGTTTCCAAACTGACCTCAGTGTAGACACCCTTCAGCACACAGCAATATTTCCAGTGGAGTGCTGTGGACTATTAAGTCTATGGGACACATCTCTTCCTTTAGAAGAGAGATCAGGCAGATTTACAACAAACTGTAACACAGAAAGAGGTGCCATGAAATGAATGTGCGTTGAAATACTGTGGGAGGAGGGGAAGCGGGTATTAATGTGCAAGGACAAAGAAAATAAGAAATCCGACAAGAGCAGTGGTTGGAACCTGGACAGCAGATGGAGGACTAGCATGATTAGCTGATTCATCTAACACAGTGGTTCTCAACCTGTGGCTTGTGACCCACAGGAACTGTATTAAAGGGTCTTGGCATTAGGAAGGTTGCTTAAGAATCACTGATCTGACAGGTGTCAAAAGCTGCTCTCTCACCACCCAGCAGAGTGGAGTCCAGCAGCACCCTGCTTTCCCAGCAGACCTTGAAAGGGATTAGGAATCGACTGTGCTACTTCTGGGCCAATGAGAGGGCAGGGGAACTGGGTCAAAATTCATTTAAAAAGCAGTACAATCCACAAGTCCCCTCCCCATTCTGCAGCAAGAGACTAGAAGTTTGTTTATTCTGGAGTGGAGAAAAGGGGACTCCACTCCCTTATCCAGGGACAGAAGGCACATTCAGAGGAAGAGGATAGAGCACTGAACACAGGGAGAAAATGTGAGTATTCATATCCTAAATGTTGAGCTTTCCAAACTCCTTCCTTATTGGGTTTCTAGAAATGGGGCGACCAGGACTGTATACATGAAGCAGGAGACTGGGTGATTTCTGGAAGGAATTTGAACAGTTCTAGAGGGAAGACCTAATGAGACAGATGTCATGTTTCTCTAGCAAAATATCTTGACCACATCCCATGGTAAATAAAGCCCACAGAAGATGGCCCCGCCAGGCCCACCAGCAAGCTCAGGGCTTCTAAGGAGCATTAGTGCCCTTCTTTCACTAAGAGCAAAAACTAGAGCTCACAGACATCTGAGGAACAGCTCTGGCATGAAAGATGGCAATCAAATCAAACAAACAAGATAAAAGCAACCTCACAGGAATCATGCAAGGAAAACATTTTATATTCAGAGTGTATTTAATATCCTGAGAGATATAAAAGAAGATAGATTGCATTTAAGAAAACAAGAACTGGTTAATATAAAAAAGAACATTAAGATAGCAAAACGAGACTGGTGAAATTAAAACTGTTATAGTAGAAATGGAAGAAGTCAATGGAGGGTTATAACACAGAAAATGGGACAGGAAAGGAAAGCAAAAGCCCAGTCCAAGATGCCCAATGTGCAAATAGTAAGAGTTCCAAAAAGTGCATCTCTCTTTTTCTCTCTCTCTTCCTCTCTCTCTCTCTCACTCTCACACACAAAGAGATAAGAAAATTAACACTAAGATAATTCAAGGAAATATCTCCAAACCAAAAGACTTAAGTCTTCAGATTAAAGGGGTCCATACTGCACTTCAAACCATGGCATGGTGTCACTCAATTGTAGAAGACAGAAGGCAGAGGCACAAACAAGCTTCCAGATAGAGAAAAATAATTTTCACAGTTGGGAATTAGATAGCTTTGAACTTTAGCAATGCCAGAAGCCAGAAAACAATAGAGTGATGATGCCTTCCAAATTCCAAAAGGATATGACCTTCAACCCAGAATTCTATACCCAGAGAAACTATCAATTAAATATGAAACGTAAAATAAAGGCTTTGTCCAATAAGCTAGGCATCAGATATTTTATCTCCCCTGTACTCTTTCTTAGGCAGCTGCCTGAAGCTACTTTCCTTCAGTATCATTGAAACACTAGAAGAGAAAAGTCTATGAGGGAGCTAGACAGACGGAGTTCTTTAAATGAGGCAGAAGGGAGGGTCAGGTTGCCAGAGGGTAACCATCCAGACCTGACCAGGCAGAGAACTCCAGCACAGATTTCTTTAAGATGATATTCCTGGGACAGCAGAGGCATCTGATATGTGTGTGTGGGCATGGGGGGGGGGTTTAGACAACTGGCAGAGTTTGAGGTTGAAACCATTCAGATAAAATCAAGATAATATAAAAGGATATAATGCAATCTAAATGTAAATATAAACCAAACAAAAATAAAAACAAAAAGAAACCTCTGGGGAAAATAAAAGATTGTGCATGAGAGGAAAAATAAAAGCTTACCCATGAATATCATTTGCATTGCCATGTAATATAAACACTGAATATTGATTTGAACAAAATTAAAATGTAACTCTACTGGAAGAACAGAGGGAAAAGACAGGCAAGTCTTGGCATATATTAGAGAGCTGGGAGGTGTAGGGTAAGAGTGAGATGCAGTACAGAAGAGCCAATTCCTCACCTTATGGGAAGTCAACAGTGTTTCATTCCCCAAATCAAGAAATAGCAATAAAAGCACATTATTAAGAGAGATGGAGCTAGATTCCTCCCCCCAGCAGCTAAAAGAATTAAAGGTGGCTTCTCAAATGAAAAAGAATGGAAGGTAAGGACAGAGGACTGTTGTTCTCTATGATGAATCTTGTATACTATTTGCCTTTTTAAATGATGGGCATGTATAAAATTTGAAAAAATGCTAGAACTTCAAAAAAGAGTGAATTTCAATTCTTCGAATGCCCCTGCTTCTCATAGATCATGATAGTATCTCCCTATCTGTCATCTTGCTCAAAGCAGAGACTGGCTTAACCTGTAATATGAGGACTTCCAGTTAGAAGTAGGAAGAAAAAGTTCTTTTTTCCCAGAGGTCTAAGAACATGGGGCTCACGTCAGGATGTGTTGGAGTTCCCACGTATATTATTGTTGTTTCACTTTTGTTTTGCCTGTTAATGTAAACAATATCAACTTACATTGATCTTGGAACTACACTCATTTGTTAACTACAAACATATGTTGGATATAAATAAATATACTGGCAAAATCAACAAAAGCATTCTGTTAGAATTAGTTGGAATTTTCAAAAGAAAGAATATTTTATTATTTGTAAATTGTGCACTACACATCTTTTCTATCAGTAAAATGCACTGCAAAGGTACTCTCCCCCTCCCCACCCCTTACATTTTCCTTTTCAGAGAGACAGTTGTTAAAGATTTATCAGCTGCCATTGTACCTAAAGTGATTGCTCAGGCACAAGGAATAAAGGACTCTGTGTAGATGTAGAGAATTAGGCAAAATAATCCCTGAGGGGCCCAGAGTTGTTGGACATGACCTCTCTAGTCCCCTGTTTCTAGGAAGCTGCTGCTCTTGGGGCAGGTCTCAGCTTTCACTTTACCAATGAGCAAAAGGCACTGGCATTATTAACCAGATGAGGGAGTAGATAATAATGACCGTCTTTAGTATAAAGTTAAACATTACTGATTATTGGCAGGCATTATTTTTCAGTGAAATACAAGTAAAACTTCCATCCATTGGGAAGGATGATAGAAATGACAACTGAAATATTTACTGCATTTGGAACTATAGGCATATTTGGCTGAAATTCTTTTTCATAAATGTCTACATAAAATTCCATTCTTTGTAAAAAGCATTATTAAAAAAAAAAGGCTGGGTAGGGTCTTAGTGTGTGCCATACCTTTGAGGGGCAAGACACGATTGTAAGAGGGACTTTACCTAACAAATGCAATCAGTATATCCTGGTTTCTTGTACCCTCAATGAATCCCCAACAATTAAAAAAAAAAAAAAAAAGACTTGGCTGTGTATGATAGCACATGGCTATAATTCTTGTATTTGGGAGGCTAAGGTGGGAAGATTGCTTGAAATCAGGAGTTCAAGGCCATCTTGATAACATAGTGGGAGCCTGTATCTGCAAAAGAAAAAGAGAAAAATGTGCACAGTGTGGTGGCACTCACACCTATAATCCTAGCTACTCAGGTGACTCAGGCAGAGGACTGCTTGAACCCATGAGTTTGAGGGTGCAATGAGCCAAGATGATGCCACTGCACTCTTGCCTGGGCAACAGAGCAAGACCCCATCTCCAAAAAAATGCAAAAAAAAAAAAAAAAAGATGGCAGCTGAGTAACAGCTTCCTTGCAACTGGGCACAGTGAGACTGGGGAGAGAAGACTCCTGGGAATCTCTGGCTGGTGGGATCTACCCAGAAACATCCCTTTGGGGACACAGGGAGTCAGCAAGAGACTCCTGGAACCCATGAGGAGGACAGAAGCAGTGGAGAACAGGCAAGTGGTTGCATGTGTTTGTTCAGTCTAATCCCACCAGCAGCAGTAAGTACAGCAGCAGTGAGATTGCAAACTGGAAAGGCCTTACCTGACTCATTGATACCCTAGTCCAGAGGCATGATAACTTAAAGAGCAAGAGGAATTGAAAGGAAAATTAGAGCAAGGAAACAGATAAAATAAAACACTCATAAGGAAGAATCAGCAGAAAAATCCTGGCAACATGAAAAACAGTTCCAGAGCAATCCCCACAAGGGATCATGAGGTAGCTACTGCAGAGGATTCCACTTATAAAGAAATGTTAGAAATGACAGAAAGGGAATTTAGAATTTAGATGGTGAAAACAATCAAGGAGATGATGGAAACAATGATGGAAACTGCTGATAAAGTGGAAAATAATCAAAAGGAAATCCAAAATCAGAATCAAATTAAAGATGAACAATATGAAGAATATAGAAAGGATATAGTATAGATGAAGGAACTGAAGCAGTCAATTAGAGAACTTAAAGATGTAATAGAAAGGATCAACAACAGATTAGACCATGCAGAAGAAAGAATCTCAGAGGTGGAGGACAAAACTTTTGAGATAACTCAGATAGTTAAAGAGGCAGAAAAGAAGAGAGAGAAAGCAGAATGTTCACTAACAGACTTATGGGACTTTATGAAGTATGCAAACATATGAGTTATAGGTATCCCAGAAGGGAAAGAACAATGACCCAGGGAAAGGGAAGCCATACAAGCGAATATTATAAATGAAAATTTCCCAAATATCACCAAAGATTCTGATACACTCCTTTCAGAGGGATATCGGATCCCAGGTCGCCTCAACTCTAACAGAGTTTCTCCAAGACACATTGTGATGAACCTGTTCAAAGTCAAGACAAAAGAAAAGATTCTTCAAGCTGCCAGGGTTAAGTGCCAGTTGACCTACAAGGACAAATTCATCAGGGTGACTGCACACATCTCTAATGAAACTTTTCAAGCAAGAAGACAATGGACATCTACCTTTAATCTACTTAAACAGAACAATTTCAAGCCCAGAATTCTATATCCTGCTAAGCTAAGCTTTAAAATTGACAGAGAAATCAAATCATTTACTGATATACAAACACGGAGGAAATTCGCCACAATCAGACCAGCTCTACAGGAAATACTTCAACCTGTTCTACACACTGACCATCACGATGGACCAACAGGAAAGAAAGAACTCAGAAATTAAAGAACAGAACCTAACTTACACACTGATGCAAAAGATAAAACTAAGCAATGGACTCTTACAAAATAAAATGAATAGAACACTACCACACTTATCAGTTATCTCAATAAATGTTAATGGCTTGAATTTCCCTCTGAAGAGGCATGGATTGGCTCACTGGATTAAAAAACACATTCCATCCATTTGCTCTCTGCAGGAAACATACCTAGCTTCAAAAGACAAATTAAAACTCCAAGTTAAGGGTTGGAAGACAATTTTTCAGGCAAGTGAAATTCAGAAGAAAAGAGGAGTTGCAATCTTATTTTCAGATACATGTGGATTTAAAGCAACTAAAGTCAAAAAAAGATGAAAATGGTCACTTTATATTGGTCAAGGGAAAAATACAACAAGAAGACATTTAAATTCTAAATATTTATGCATCCAACTTAAATGCTCCCAGATTCTTGAAAAAGACCTTACTCAGTCTGAGCAATATGATATCCTATAACACCACACTAACAGATAACTTTAACACTCCTCTTACAGAGCTGGACAGATCCTCTAATCAGAAATTAAACAAAGATATAGGGACTTAAATGAGACCCTAGAACAACTGTGCTTGATAGTCATATATGGAACACTCCATCCCAAAGGTAAAGAATATACATTCTTCTCATCGCCCCATGGAACATTCTCCAAAATTGATCATATCCTATGACACACAAAAAACCTCAACACAATCAAAAGAATTGAAATTCTACCTTGTATCTTCTCAGACCACAAGGCACTAAAGGTGGAACTCAACTCCATCAAAAACCTTCAACTCCACACAAAGGCATGGAAATTAAACAACCTTCTGTTGAATGACAGTTGGTTGCAGGAAGAAATAAAAGAGGAAATCATTAACTTTCTTAAGCACAACAACAATGAAGACACAAGCTACCAAAACCTGTGGGATACTGCAAAAATAGTTCTGAGAGGAAAATTTATCACTTTAAATGCCTGCATTCGAAAAACAGAAAGAGAACACATCAACAAACTCACAAGCCATTTTATGGAATTAGAAAAAGAGGAACAATCTAAGCCTAAACCCAGCAGAAGAAAAGAAATATCCAAAATTAAATCAGAGATCAATTAAATTGAAAACAAAAGAATCATTCACAAAATTAATGAAACAAGGAGTTAGTTTTTTGAAAAAATAGATAAACCTTTGACCAGACTAACCAGAAATAGAAAAGTAAAATCTCTAGTAACCTCAATCAGAAATGATAAAGGGGAAATTACAACTGATGCCACAGAGATACAAGAGATCATCTCTGAATACTACCAGAAACTGTATACCCAGATTTGGCAATGTGAAGGAAATGGATCAATATTTGTAATCACACCCTCTCCCTAGACTTAGCCAGGAAAGAATAGAGCTCTTGAACAAACCAAATTCAAGCACTGAGATTAAAGAAACCCTAAAAAATCTTCCAAAAACAACAACAACAAAAAAAAACCCACCCTGATCTGGATGGCTTCACACCAGAATTCTAGCAAACTTTCAATGAAGAGCTTATTCTCATACTGCAGAAATTATTCCAAGAAACTGAGGAGGAAGGAATCTTCCCCAACATGTTCTATGAAGCAAACATCACCTTGATGCTAAAACCAGGAAAAGACTCAACTAAAAAGGAGAATTTCAGACCAATTTCAATATTCTATAAGGAATATAGATGCAAAAATTCTCAACAAAAACCTAGCCAATAGATTACTGCTTATCATCAAAAAAGTCATACATCATGACCAAGTAGGTTTCAATCCAGGAATCCTAGTCTGGTTTAACATACACAAGTCCGTAAACATTATCCCCCATATTAACAGAAGCACAAACAAAGACCGTATGATCCTCTCAATAGATGCAGAAAAAGCATTCGGTAAAATCCAGCATCCTTTTCTAAGTAGAACACTGAAGAATATAGGCATATGTGGCACATTTCTGAAACTGATCAAAGCTGTTTATGATGAATGCACAGCTAATATTTTACTGAATGGAGTAAAACTGAAAGCTTTCCTCTTAGAACCGGAACCAGACAAGGTTGTCCTCTGTCACCATTACTATTCAACATAGTGCTGGAAGAGCTAGCCAATACAAGTAGGCAAGACAAGGAAATAAAGGGCATCCAAATGAGAGCATAGGAGGTCGAACTCTCCCTCTTTGTTGATGATATGATCTTATACTTAGAGAATCTCAAAGACTCCTGGAAATCGTCAAAAAATACACTAATGTCTCAGGATATAAAATCAATGTCCACAAGTAAGTAGCCTTTGTATATGGCAATAACAGTCAAGATGAGATGCTAATTAAGGACACAACTCACTTCACCATAGCTTCAAAGAAAATGAAATACCTAGGAATATATGTAACAAAAGAGGTGAAGGACCTCTATAAAGAAAATTATGAAATCCTAAGAAAGGAAACAGCAGAGGATATTAACAAATTTAAGAACATACCATGCTCATGGCTGGGAAGAATCAACGTTGTTAAAATGTCTATACTTCCCAAAGCAATCTACAGATTCAATGCCATCCTTATTAAAATACCAACAATGTACTTTCAAGACTTGGAAAAAATGATTCTGTGTTTTGTATGGAACCAGAAAAAAAACCCGTATAGCTAAGGCAGTTCTTAGTAATAAAAAACAAAGCCAGGGGCATTAGCATACCAGATTTTAGGCTATACTACAAAGCCATAGTGGTCAAGACAGCATGGTACTGGCACAAAAATAGAGACATAGACATTTGGAATTGAATTGAAAACCAGGAAATGAAACTAATATCTTACAACCACTTAATCTTCAATAAACCAAACGAGAATAGGGGAAAGACTCCCTATTCAATAAATGGTGCTGGGAGAACTAGATATCCACATGTAAAAGACTGAAACTGGACCCACACTTTTCTCCACTCACAAAAATTGATTCAAGATGGATAAAGGACTTAAGTTTAAGGCATGAAACAATAAAAATCCTCAAAGAAAGCATAGGAAAAACACGGGAAGATACAGGCCTGGGGAAAGACTTCATGAAGAAGACTGCCATGGCAATTGCAACAACACCAAAAATAAACAAATGGGACTTAATTAAATGAAAATCTTCTGTACAGCTAAGGAGATAACAACCAAAGCAAATAGACAACGTACATAATGGGAAAGGATATTTGCATATTTTGAATCAGACAAAAGCTTGATAACTAGGAACTATAGAGAACTCAAACTAATCCACAGGAAGAAAGCCAACAATCCCATATATCAATGGACAAGAGACATGAATAGAACCTTCTCTAAAGAAGACAGACAAATGGCTAACAAACTTGTGAAAAAATGCTCATCATCCCTAATTATTAGAGAAATGCAAATCAAAACCACCCTGAGATACCTTCTAACCCCAGTGAGAATGGCCCACATCACAAAATCTCAAAACTGCAGATATTGCAAAGGATGTGGAGAGAAGGGAACACTTTTACACTGTTGGTGGGACTGCAAACAAATACTGCCTTTTTGGAAGGAAGTATGGAGAACCCTCAAAGAACTCAAGCTAGACCTCCTTTTTGATCCTGTAATCCCATTACTGGGCATCTACCCAGAAGGAAAAAAAGTCTTTTTATCATAAGGACACTTGCACTAGATTGTTTATTGCAGCTCGATTTACAATCACCAAAATGTGGAAACAGTCTAAATGCCCACCAACTCAGGAATGGGTTAGCATACTGTGGTATATGTACACCATGGAATACTACTTCAGCCATTAAAAAAGGGAGACTTTATAGTTTTTGTATTAACCTGGATGGAAGTGGAACACATTATTCTTAGTAAAGCTTCACAAGAATGGAGAAGCATGAATTCTATGTACTCAATTTTGATATGAGGACAATTAATGACAACTAATGACATGGTGGGGGTGGGTTAATGGGAGAGCAAAGAGAGAAAGAAGGAGGGAGGGGTGATGGAAAGGAAGAGCAGAGAGAGGGAAGGAAGGAGGGGGGGTTGGTCTTGGTGTATGCCACACCTTTTGGGGACAAGACACCATTGTAAGAGGGACTTTATCTAACAAATACAATCAGTGTACCCTGGTTTCTTGTACCCTCAATGAATCCCCAACAATAAAAATAAAAAATACTTCAAAGGAGAAAAGAGATTAATTTAGGATCATGAAGGGAACAAACAAAAAAAAAAAAAAAAGGAGGAAAAGGCTCTCTGAAGACTTCTTTCCTGTGAAGACTTTTTTTAAGAGAAGGCCTCAGTACTGAGATGGCACCAGGTTTACAAATATCTTGAGAGAAACATACTTTGGTAAGATAATATTCAACTGAGAGCTATTCCCATTAAGGAAATCTCTAAAAGATATAAATTAGGTGAATGCTGGCATCAGGGCCATTGGAAGCAAGACACAGTGATGGCCAAGGCAGCATCCCTCTGGTTACTGCCACTTCCTGAAATGGCCCAGGTAACATTCATATCATACTATCTTTGGTGCTATTTACAAACAGGGTGCTTGATTAGTCTTCATTAAAATTTGCTCAGATGACTGTCAGCTCCTGCTCTTCCCCCCTGGTGCTTTGAAACTCCCTGACTGACATATTTCTGACTGACAGGAATGCTCAGCTCCGAGGGAACTTAATCTAAATCCTTCCCAGACATCTGCAGACACACACTCTAAACAGACAAGAATCAACAGTATGGCTGAAGGTTTTTGATTCTCTTATTCTCTGGCTCCTATTGACCCACTTAATAACCATTCTGAGGACCCAGAACTTTGATTTTAATTTTGCCATCCTATATTGCAGCTTACTATACTATCTTACTTTCAGGTCCTATTTAAAGTCTCTCACCAACCTTATGGCAAGGGCAGAGCTGGCAGAATGCCCATTTTCCTGAGGATAAACCAGGATTCCCAAAAGTTAATGCCTTGAGCAAGGTCCCAGGGCAGAGTCCAACCTAGGACTCACTCAGTTGTTTTGGCTGCCAGCCCAGTGCTCTTCCCATAAAGTGCTGACATTTGGACTCTTAAGGTGGGCTTAAGAGGTAAAAATAGAATGCTGTGCATCTCAGAAATTTCTTCCCATAGAATGCAAAAGGCACCACTCTGTAGACCAGACACGATGGAAACAGAAGAGTACAATTAGTTTCTGTTGTGTACGTACGGCTGCTCTTTGCACATGGATGATGTCATTGTACTCCCAAGCAAAATCAGTAGTTGAAACAAACTTCACCAAAGAGTTGCCAAGAAAGATGATTTCCAAATTCTTACTTGAGTATGCATTGATCATTCTATAATTGAAAGAAAGGATTTTTTCTTCTGGATATAATTAACCTATTTTAGACAAATAGGTTCTACAGGAGAGAAAAGATGGAGACAAGAAAGCTAGGTTGAAGATTCACAGTAAGGGGGAAAAAAAACCCAGTGATTTCTTATTTTAATCATTGGAAGTGCCAACAAGCACAAGGTCACCTTTGACTGATTAAGAGATAAACCAAAATACAGCATCATGCTTGGTGGTAGGCTATTAAAGGAGTCATGAGTTAGATGGGAATTTGGACAAAAGGACCTTTAAAATCCCTTCCAATTCACAGGTCTTCATTGTCTTTAAGCAAACCATTCTCTAACTTGGGAGTATGGGTCACCCACAATTTCTCTTACAAAGACTCTTGACCTAAAGAAAAGTGACAGTAATTGTTATTTTGGTAACCAAAGGAATTGGAGATAACCATGCCACCAGGAGAGAAAAAAAGAACCCTTCCTGGTTAACTGCATCCTACTTGATGGAGGCCTGGCATGAGGACTTCCTCCTTATGGTCAGAAACCTGTTCCCCTATGTGGGATGAGTAATCTCCCTTCTCCTGCAAAATAACAAACCCAGAGCAGAGATAAACAGAGAGAACAGCTCTTTTTCTTCATACTGTTCATACAGTGGTTAGTAAAGGGCTTGCACTCTTTTGGACAGACTTCTTTGGATTCTAATCCCTGCCTGCCCACTTACTAGCTGTGTGACCTTGGCAAAGTTATTTAATCCGTAAAATGGGGATAACAATATACAAGCCCATAGGCTATTGTGAGGATTACATGAAGTAATACAAGTGTTTAGCGCAGTGGCTGGCAGCGTATAATAGTAAGGAACAGGTACTGTAGTTTCAAGTTTCACTGAGAAAGTGTTGGACCGAAGAAGAACCACAGAGATTATGGCAAGAAAAGTCTCGGCATCAAGGGGTATTTTTACAAATTCTTGATCATTTTGAATAAGTCACATGATGAAACCCAGGAAACTCCCAGGTTTTCCCTAAGGCAGTGATTGAGAGAAACATTTTCTAATGGTCATTTTTGAAGCACTGAACCATGTTATTGATAGTACTACCAATCTTTCAATTACTAAGACACATGTTGAACACCTTCTCCTTGCCGGGTCCAGCACAAAGCTTAATTACACTCCTTGAAGAAGCAGGACACACATAACCCATACATAGCTATAACTAAGCTTAGGCAATGTCATGGAAATTTGGGAAAAAGAGCTTACTGCGTATAAGGCTTTGTGATGATTAATCTGGCCTTTTAAGCATGACTGAGAAGGATGTTCATCAAGAGTTGATTGAAGGCAGCAATGATTCTTAACCCCTTTCTTACTCCTTCCCAATCCCAACCTTGATTCAATGTGGAGCAAGAAACAGCCTCTGGGAAGGAAGCTTCTTCTCAACTGTCTACACTGATCTCCTGTACCACCTTGGTCAGAGCCCCATCTTGTCCCTCAGACCCCTGACAAAGGAGAAGCAAATGCTGGTGATTAAATGAATAGGTGGCTTGTTGCCAATCTGAGTTGCTTCTGTTCTTCACCAGCTCCCAGAGAGTAAGATCTGGATAAACTCACAGCAGGTCCTAGTTTGTGTCAAGTCCTGGAAGTCAACCCTATTTTACTATTTTTGTGGTTCCTTCAAGGCACCAGCCATGCAGAGGCGAACCCAGGACTATCTGTGACCTGAGTAGAAGCACCTCTCCAGGAGGAACCTGGAAGTGACTGGTCTGTAACCAGGAGGGACCATGCAGTGAGGGCCCCCCTCAGACACCACTGCAGGCGCTTAGGGCTAGCAGCACAGGGGCTCACGAACAGCACTTGCTGTTTTAAAGCAAGGATCAAATATTCAGCAAGAAGAAAATTAGAATCCCATTAGATTTCTTTTTTACAATTTACCTATTTTACAATTTGCTGTTATTTTTAATTCTATGGCAAGAGTAAGAAATAAACTTTCTAGAGAGCGCCAACCTAGTAGTAGGCACATGAGCTCAGTGGCAAATGGTTTGTGGGGAAGGCAAGAAGTGATGTCAGAGGTGAAGTTTGGGTACACTCAGACCTGTCTTTCCCCTCTCTTGCCACCCATCTGCTCTTCTGCTCACTGCTAGGTACCTAGATCCTTTGCTGCCCAGAAACCCCAGAGTCGATATTACTGCAACACTTTCCTGCTATCTGGCTTCATTTCCCTTCTGCACATGGGCATTTTCTCAGTACACATACTTCTCAGAAGGATAGTTATTAGGAGAATAGCCCCAAAGAGGAAGGAGGGGCTCACTAAAAGTTTACTCTAGCATCTCACAGATCACCTGGGGATGTTGTGAAAAGGCAGGACTGGTCTAGGTCAAGGTCTGAGATGCTGCATCCTGCCAAGACAGATGATGCCTGTGTCTGCCAGGCCACACCACGAGGAGGGAGTGACTCTAGGCTCTGACTAGCTCTGACTATGCCTGGGCTGTGTGCTCACCCCACACCCATTTCAGCCAGAAGTCCCCAAAACAACAGCCTCAGGGATCGTTCCCGCAATCCTTTGTGTCAGGTGACAGAGCTGATCGCCTCGAGGTGAATCAGATCCTGTCAGTAGCTGTGACTTAACCTCCTTCAGCATCACCCTGGAGTCCTATGTGAGAGTCGAACACTGAGGACACTCTCAAACAAATAGAGAACACCTATGTGATTGGACCAGGCTCCCAGGAAGGGCCACTGTCACAGAGTTACCTTTGGCTCAAATGCCGGACTTGGGAAGATGACTTCTCAGACCCAGCTAGCAGAAGGTTGGCAGCACTATGAGTTTTACCGGACAGCTCGGATTGGCTGCCATCAAGCGCACGCACGTGTGTGCACATGTGGGTGTATGTGTGTGTGCATGTGCATGTGAGCATGTAGCGGGTGCAGGGTGGGGACCCTGATGCTTTCCCTGTGAACCAGCTGCCATCTCCTTAGCACCCCCTACCTAGGGCAGCTGAAAGGTACTTCAGCCACCTTTCAGGCAACACTAAAGCTCTGTCCATCAGAAATTGATCAAACCTGACTGGGAAATAGAATCCACTCTTACTAGGTAAGGGGAGGGGTGGTATGATGCCAACACCCCACTTATCACGTCCATGCTTCTGGTCCAAGAGAGCATGGCATGAAGAAACCCTTGTGGTGGTTTGACTGGGCTCCCATGAAGGACCAAGTCAAGATAATTTGCTCCTGGTGCTTATTAGCAAGCCCGACCCAGAAGCTCTCTGTGTCCTGAGTCTCCCAACATCCCACCCCAGCTAAACTGCTATTACAGTGGGGGCAGGCCAGCTTCTTTGGTTATAACTAATCGATGAGGCTAAAAGGGAATGCCTTCCAAGAGCTTGAGAGGGCTGTAAAAATACTGCTTCACGGGGGAATAAGTGAGGTCTCCTGACTCCCAATTTAAGGCGAGGCTTCCCCTCCACCAGCGACACATCCCTGTTAGTGTGTCTGCAGTTTCCTCAGAGGACGCTCAGAGCAGTCACTGGACGTCAGCTTCTGTGAAAGAAGCTTCCCCCGGAAGCCAGGCCCTGCTTCTGCAGATAATACATCATGTGCTAAATCACTCAGGAAAGTGCCACACAGTTGTTAGAATAAAGAAGGTTTAATAGCCAAATATTGGGCTTTAAAAACCAATCAAGTATAGAAGGTAACTTTAATTAGAGAGAAGAATCAGATAAACAGAGTGTGAAAAGCTTTAGTGCTTGAACAGCCTGTTTCTCATTGTGCCTTCGCTCTCCAAGGACATCGAGTAAAAACAGAGATTAGACCTCTGCTGGCCACTTTGGGACAATTATAGACAAGGAGAACAATTGTATTATTTCTCTCACACCCGGAAATCATTTTGCATTTATGGGGCTTTAGGACAAGACTCTTCAATCTCAGGAATGCTGAGAAACGAGGAACCAGCATCACCGTGGGCCAACCGTCCCAGCCCCGCAGACAATGGGTTTGGACTCCAGATGGCCACATGCGCACTCAAAACACAGACTAAAGATTATCAGTCAACCTGCAGTCAATATCATCTACACACTTCATTCCTCTTGGAAAGAAAAAAAAATTTTGAGATATGTCATGGCCATTTTCAATGCAGGCACCTCAGCCACCCCAGGGTCTTGGTGCCTGCCCCCTTTGCTGGGCACAGAGCTCTCTGGCCACAGAGCTGGGATGGCGAGTGACAGAGTCTCTCTTCATTATTGAAGGCACGAAGGGGATGGATTCACCTGGACGAGCCCACTATCAAGCTCGGAAGACCCTCACCTACTGGAACAGCTTTGAACTATGCAGCTTGGGCCTCCCACTCACTAGAGTATTTTTAGAACTGAGCATAGAACAAAAACTGAACTTTTCAAACAGGAAGCAAAGGCAAAATGCTTAGGGCTGGATTTCAAAGGGCAAAGCTTATTTTAAAAGACTATTGATCAGACCTACCTGTACCGTGACAGGGTCCAGTGGAGTCAGGAACATATAGGAGAAACCGGGGGGGGAAAGCTGACCACCAGGCACCCTCTGCTGACGCTGGTGGGCTGCATTAGCACAGTCCCTGGTGCGACATGGGAACGGGTGCCACAGGGAGAGCTAAGGAAGATGACACTGGCGTATGGGTCTCCACGCACACCCAGCATCTTTTCAGTTGAAGCAGTACGCCCTTGTCACCATGCGAAAGTCTAAGCTCAAATTTTAAAAACCAGCCCCTCACCTCTTCCAAAAAATGTCTTTGGTGACTTTCTGGGTGCTTAAGTTTAGTTTGAAGAACAGGCTAGGTAGGAACTGATCGAAAACATGTCAAGGCAGTTCAAGTGTCATCTTCAGACAGGACACAGCTGCCTTGAGCCTCATTCTTCCCCTCTCACTCATCCTTATAACAAGCATTTTCTGTGCACCTACTATGTGTCTGGCAGCGGCTAGGAATAAATGGAGCAAGGAGGGCTCAGACACTACCCCTGTGAAACCAAGGGAGAGTGAGAAAGAAACTTATCCAGAAATATTTAAGACACACCCACTTATTTTCCAGCCTGAGCATGAATGTGATCTGGCACCTGTCAGGGCAGTGGCGGCAGTAGCTGCTTGTTCAGGAGAAACCAAGTTTGTTTTCCACCCCACCCTCTGCACGGGGCAATCCCCCCAAGAACTGCACTCCGTACTTCAGCTTTTGCACAAACACCTGTGTCCGAGAGACAAGCGGAACCACTCTCAGGACCCTCCCACACAGGCTGACAGCTGGAGAATATAGTCTTCCCATCTTTCTGTGGGCCCTGCATATCAGAAACCAGGCCCCCCACATCCGGGGAGAGAGCATATGCCTGCCATGACACAGCTGATGTGCCAGGCACACGTTTTTAGAAACAGATCATCTGCAAAATGACATCAAATCATTGCAATGTGTAAAGCAAACAAATAATTTATGTCACCCATATAAAAATGACACTGCAGACCTACCCTGATGGATGATGAGATGAACTACATGGAGGTTTTCCCCTTTCTTAGCTCCCAAATCTGTGACCCAAAGGTTATAAGCCCTAAAATACAAGTTCTTACTGAGTCCAACATCCCCAAACCCCCTGTTTTGCAAAAGAAAAAGCTGGGGGAACTAGGAGAAAAATTTCTCTAGCCAGGTTTTCCATATGCGCATTCCTCTGTTTCCTGCCAACCTGTTACCCTACTGAAAGCGGGCTTTCTAGGAGCTTGTGGATTTTTGAATTTCCCACAGTGAGTTTCTTCTTAACTGCAAGCATTGGATCCACAGGCCGGTCTACTGATGGCCTAGGCCTGGAGTAGAGTAGGTGTCAAAAGAAACACAAGCAATGAAGTGTAGCAGGATTAGCAGTTGGAGATGTGCTTTTAATCCCATTAATGTCCTCTTCCCTAGTGACCCTACCTCTTCCTCATTTCATTGCCTCGGGGGAGGGGGACAACAGTCAAAAAGCAAATAAAAGTTGTTGTATTCTAAGAGCCAAAGCTTTTACTTTCAAGTCTGGGCTTTGCAATAGACCAGAAGAGCTAAAGGGAGATAACTCACCAATCAGAGTCAGGGAGCCAGAGGGGACAGGCAGGGCCTGTGGGTTCCAGAGGAGCCCCGTGCCCTGTAGAGCCAGGTATGAGATTCTCCATGAGACTCAGTCCAACTTCCTGCCTGGGGTCCCCCAGCTGGTCTGGAGGGGTACAGCGTGCCCTCCTCTGCTGCCCCAGCCTCCCCACCCACAGAACCCTCTTACTGTTTCTCCTTTCTACACCTGCCCACTCCAGCAGAATCCCCTCTGGTCTCAGAGCAGTTCTGTACCAGGAGGCCTTCCCAGCCTTCATCAGTCTTCCAGGAAGAAAAACCAATCAGGGCGGTGCCTGTGGCTCAGCGAGTAGGGCGCTGGCCCCATATACCGAAGGTGGCGGGTTCAAACCCAGCCTGGGCTGAACTGCAAAACAGAAAAATAGCCGGGCATTGTGGCGGGCACCTATAGTCCCAGCTACTCTGAAAGGCTGAGTCAAGAGAATCGCCTAAGCCCAGAAGTTGGAGGTTGCTGTGAGCTGTGTGCCGCCAGGCACTCTACTGAGGGTGATAAAGTGAGACTCTGTCCCTACAAAGAAAAAAAAAAAAAAAGAAAGAAAGACCAATCACAGTCACCTCTAGGAAGCTGACTGAAAACCAGAGCCTGATTTCCCATCAACCATCAAGCAGTAACCATCTCCAGCAATTAGGGTTTGAACTGTACTGGTGACTTACCCAGAAATGAAAAGCTCCAAATGCCATTGTCCCCCCCGTCCTCCTCCCCTAGCCTTCTGTATGCCTTTGCCTCCCACCTCACCTTTAAGCACAGACAAATGAGGCTTCTCGACACTCTCCCAGCCCACGTTCTCAGGTCCTTTTGCTGACTGCCCTCTGACCACCTTCTAGAAGGATTTCCTGTTGTATGAGTCATTCTGCTGTTCATTAGTGTTACTCAAAACAGCTTTCTCTAAAATAAATCTTACCTGTGATGGTGGAGGCATTGGACTTGATTTCTATGCCAATTCAAAGAAATCTGAGCCAGTGCAAGGCATTTTGTCATTACACAAGGACAGTAACTCAAAGACAGCCAGTACATTATAAGCTTTCCATTTCTCCCTACCTTTTCTTCTCTGGGATGTGTTTTTCTTTTATCAGAATCATAATCAATAGTTCTTCTCTCCTTTGTGATGGATCATATCAGTCACAACTATGCTAAATTGTCACCTGACATTTACTCTGGTCGCTATTCTCCTGGATGGAACACAATTTTCTCTCCCTCTTCAATGTCTGGAATATTGAAAGGGCCAAACCAACAATGTTCAATTATGTGTCAAGTCACAGTTTGGCTGTGGGACTAAGAAAAGGGAACACATCTGCAGCTGGCTCCCAACTCACCGCAGACCAGTAAAAAGCAAACTCGCTAAGTGTCAACCTGTCTTATAACAAAAGCCCGTTTATTATTGAGAAATCAGACACACATAAAAATTAGATCAAAGGCCCACTACTGTCCATTCATAATGCACTCCCATGCTGAGCAACTGTAATTTTTTTTGACTACAAAAAAAAATTAAAAATACCCTAGTCCAGTCTGACAATAAGAGACTTTTATGAGAAATCTCAACTGAGCTTAGATACCCCAGGAGATGAGCTGGTTTAACTATTTTATCAAAGAGCTTTGAGATATAAAACTCTCCTGCAGGGTTAGAAAGAAAAGAGGAAAACACTGCCCTTTAGGGAGACTGAGAACTGTAACTTTCCTGTCCTCACTAGGCTCTCTGGGGAGAGATGTCCCTTGTGTGGTCACCCTTGGGGATGGAGCACCATCAGGGAGCAGGCAGCATTCATCCCAGTTCTCTGGGATTCCACCACCTGGCAGCCTCCTGTAAGATGTCAATTTCCTTGGGCTTCAGCTGTCTCAGCTCACACCCAGGAGCTGGATCTGAGAATCTCCAAAGACTATTTTAGCTTTGAAATTCTGTGATTTTTACATGGAACAGAAAGTAGGAATTCCATAATATTAGATGTGAAAGACACAACATGAGAAAGAGAGAGAGGGAGCAGGGAGGGAGAGAGTGGAGAGAGGAAAAAAAGAGAGGGAGGGAGACAGAGAGGGGGCAAGAGAGAGGAGAAAGGGAGAGAGGAAGAGAGATGAGAGGAGAGAGAGAAGAAAGATAGAGAGGGAGGGAGGGAGAGAGATAGATGAGAGAGGAGAGGAGGAACAGGGGAAGAAATTATGGAATAAGGAGAAAGAAAACAAAATATCTTTAGGAATCCACAAGAGGAGTACAACAACAGAAAACAGGAGGATAAAAAAAGGGGGGAGGATGGGAACAAGACAAAGATGAGGTGAGAGCCACTCTGGTGCTAATAGACACTAATGATACTGACAGTTTCCATTATTCAGCACCTACCAGGCTGTACATATATTTTCTCTATTATTCACAGATTTCTGAGGCTCGTGTTAATATATCTGTTTTACAGGGGAAGTTAAACAACTGGTCCAAGTTCATGCTGCTAATAATTGCCTTCAGCTACGGTGGAACCTGAGAGCCCACGCCAGCCTATGTCACACATTCCACCGCCCCCTGAACCGTTCTCCCAGTTGTTTAGCCAGAGATCCACTCCTTCCTGCTTTGGTTTTTAAAGCACAGTCTGACTAGAGGTGCAGTGAGAAATCCACAAAGGCAGCATCTTCATCCATCAGCAGGTCTCAATGTGCCTCTGACAGAGAAGGGGAAGATCAAGGTGAACCGCCCTGAACTACCAAGAAGCATCATCATGTTTTAGGAGGAATCCTACTGCTGAGAGATGGAATAGCAAAGACAGGGACCAGCGCCGCTTAGATATTAGGAGAGCTGGGCCAGACTCTGGTCACATGGCTCTGGCCTGGGCCCCCTCACTCCAGGCACTGCTGATACCCTAGGTACAGGTATGCTAAGGGGATAAAGCCCGGGACAGTTCTGTCCCAGGCACTTCTTGGAGTATGTAAGGGCCGTCAGGAGGCAGGAGCCATTCCAACAGAATCCCCTGATGTCCTGCAAACCACAGACACCTGTTTCTTGCTTCAGGAAAGTCAGGAAGTCAGGCTGAGCTTTAAGAAAATGGGTGATATAAGAAGAAAATTTCCTTTTAGTTGAGCAAATAAGAATGTGAGTGAGATTGCGAAAATTTTTTTCATTTTGCCCAAGACTCAAGCGTGGTTTCTGTTAAATAGAAGTTCCCAAGTCCATTTGAAAGATGATTAGATTTACAAAAGTCCCATTTGTCCATAATCTGGACAGTTCTGCAGCCTCGGGTCCATGTGACTTGGGAAAATATGTAAAACAAGAAGCACAGCATTTAAATTTGCACAGGCTGCAAGGCTAACCCCCAGAAAGAAAGCAGATGATGGCAGAAGTAAAGCCTGCAGTGGGAAAATAAACTTAGTAAGAGCTTGGGTTATGAACGGCCGGTGGTGGCCCCAGCCTCTCTCCCCTGAGCACTTTCCCTGTGGTTCTGACCACTCCCACCTTCCAACCCCACTCTCTCGGAGGCGTAGGGAAGAGTCAAAGGACTCTCATCCACCTGGGAGGAAATGTGTTCTTTCTGAGACAGAGTTTCACTATGTCACCCTCAGTAGAGTGCAGAGGCATCACAGCTCACAGCAACCTCAAACTCTTGGGTTTAAGCGATTCTCTTGCCTCAGCTTCCCAAGTAGCTGGGACTACAGGCACCCACCGCAATGCCCGGCTGTTTTTTGGTGGCAGTTGTCATTGTTGTTTAGTTGCCCCAGGCCGACTTGAACGCGCCAGCTCTGTGTATGTGGCCAGCGCCCTACCCACTGAGCTAAGGGCACTGTCAAGGGAGGAAATGTTTTAAGTTGTTAGATTTTTATTTTTTCCCTATTTGCAAGACTGAAACTAAATCTTTCTTACTCACTGCTCATGGATAAAGTGGCTTTTAAAAGTTATTCACCATTGTCATTTTCAGTTGCACCTTCACTCACGCACACAATGAAAATAAAATGAGCCTGAGAATGACTGATGTTCCTCTCTTTAATGATGAATGCCAGGGATTTTCGTGTCCCTTGGGGGAGTTTTATTACATTCCTTTTCTTTGTCTAGGTTAGTTCCCCCCCCCCTTCCTATCCAATCTTGTCTTTCTTTCCCTGACATTTTTTGAAATGTCTGTGGAGCCCTAGGACAAGCTCTCCTTCCAGCTCTAGCCATTAGTCATGAGCCAATGCCAGTGGCAGTTTTCAACAATATGAAAATGGAAACCACCTTATTCCACTTAACTAAGGAATCAGCAAAGCCATCAGGGATTGTCTGTAGAGGACAATCCAAAGGCAAGTTGCACCTGAACTAGGAACATTTCCTGGACAGGAAACGGCGTCCACCACAATGATTGGGGTTTTAAACCAGAATGTATGTTAAGAGCTGGTTCTAGAGGGGTGGAGTAGGGATGGCCATGTGGCCATTCTTTCAGTTAACATTTGTAAAGCACTGAGTGTGCATGGTACTGGTCCAGGCAATGAGAGTGCAAGGTGAAAAACACGCAGGCCCAGACTGGACAAGGTCAGAGTCTCAGTGGTGGGAGCCCAAATTCCAAGTAGAAAATTCATGTAAATTAGAAGTTTTCTTCTATTCCCTCTGCTTATTGAGTTTTCACAAACAAATGCTCTGAGAATTTCCCTAAAAGGTTTTAAAAGCAGATGGAAGCCCACCCAACAGAAAGGTCTCCAGAAGTCCAGTTTCCTACCTGTTCTATATCACTTTTGATCTATCATTTGCAGGTAAAGCATGTTGATACCACGTGGTGCTTCATTAACCTAATATAGAATACACGTACTGCACTATGTGCCCAGTATGTCCTAGGCACAGTTTGGGTGTTGAGTGAGGGATGCAAAGAGGACCTCATCAGGGGGCTTCATTCCTGAAGTCACTTACTACTTTCTCATGAGTGAGCCGCCATTAACAGAGGGCAACCTGAGGCCCGTGTTTCTTGCTTTGTACTTACCTTTATATACTTGTGGCAAAATGCTCATTGGGCTCACACCATGCACACCATAGATGTGGAAGAGGACAAAGCACAGGTATAATCTCAAGAGCTCAAGGCATATGAAATGGTCCACAGGCTGTGTGCACACAAAAGGAACTCAGGCACAGAGGAAGCTCTGGAAGGCTTTACAAGGGGAGCGGATGTCTGAGGTGAGTTTCCAAAGATGAGTTAACCAGGAAGAGAATGAGAAAAGAACACTCCACAGAGGAGTGCAAATGTGGAAAGAGGAGTTGTGAGAGAGAAGGGTGGGCTCAGGAAGGGGCAACATGTAAGTGGCCCTCTGAGGAAAAGGCAGAAGTGATGCTGAAAATGTGAGTGGCATCTAATGACCAGCCATGCCCCCACCAAAGAAGAATCAAAACCACCAATGACCCTCCTTTGCACTCTTCTGTAAACAAGAATTCCACTAAAGTGAGATTAGAATCTAGGCCTTTATTGAAAGTATCAGTACAGGAAAATATTGTCTAGGTGTGGCACGCAAGCACAGTCACGGAAATGGAAAGACCTCGTCATGGGCTGCAGACACCAAGGATTTCTATGAAGGCAAGAAAACTTCTTGAAAGGCAAGCAGTGGTTACAATAGATAATAGACCTGTCTTGTAGCCTCTGTCTGGTCTTTAGCCTGTCACCTTTCTTTAAGGACAAAAACCAGATCCATCTTAGCTCATCCAACCATCCTCTGACTGTGAAACATCTAGTTAGATTATGTAGCCTATGATAACTTGCTGAGTGCCTTGCAGCATGGGTCATGGCCTGGCCATGCAGCCACAGCACCTGCCATGGCATATTTATTGACAAGAAGAGCTAGGATGTTATGGGAGGGAGGCAGGCAGGCAGGCAGGCAGTCAACGAGAGAATGTCCCAGTGGAAAAATTAACACAGATTCCTTGTCAGGGGAGGAAGGAGTCTGTCTAGCTGCAAAAACCAAAGAGGTCTAGATAGACACCCCCAACAGCCTGCCATGGAGAGCAGGGGCATCAATCACTTCCTTGATAGCTTGTGTGATACAGAAGCAGGACTTCTGGGCCTGAGGATCTTAAAAGCTGTCCAGGGACTCAGGGAGGGAAGGACCTGGATAGCTGTTGAGTAAGAGATAAGAGAAGGTTTACAGGCAACTATACCAGACTGAGTTACTAGTAACATAGCAAAAATCCTCAGAGGACCTCAGTAAGACAGGCCTACAGCTGGGGGACAAGTGTGATGTCAGATTCCAGGGTCAAGGGGCTTTAGCTTAGGACCTAGAGGACAGAGGAATTGGAGCCAGGATGTCCATTATAGCTTCACCTTGTATCAAGCCTAAAAAATAACCACACTTTCTTATTCAGACAGAGCTTTATAAGGTTATTTATTTTTCTAGTTCCCCAGCCACCACTTTCTACTTTGCCACTTTTTTTTTTCCTTGCAAGTATAAGAGTCAGTGGCTGCTTGTTTCTTCCACCCTCAACTTTAGCCAAGTTTTGCAAATGGCCACGTCTAAGAATTTTGTCCTTACAGACACACTATGTGTGTATGTGTGTGTGCATTTGCATTTGCATGTCTGCACACATGCATGCCTTTCGGGGTATGAGCCCAGATCATTGCAACATCCCAAGGTAATATAAGCATCATAATTGCTACCATATTGTGAGTGCCTCCTAGGGGCACTGTGATGAACTCTTGAATATCTACTCCTTATAAGGCCAAAGGATATTATTTTTAGTATTATTTTACAGGGCTAAAGCTGAGACTCTCCAATGCTCCCTAGCACTGAGTTTATGATAGAAAAATAAATGTCTTCACATCTCCCTGCAGAAGGCAAGGTCTAGAAGAATAATGGGCACATTTAGCCAACCAGGCAGGCTATTCTATCTGGAATGGCTGAGTCAGCCAACCAACTGATTTAACTGATTTTGCCCAGTGAGCTGACTAGTTGATTGACTGCTTGCCAGAATTACACAGTTACTTCAATACTGTGTTGCCACAGCATTACAATGTACCTCTACTGGTGAAATGAAGTGAAAACCTAAGATTATTGCCACGATTATTTCCTGTATGATTGATGTCAGCCTGGATTAAGACTTCAAGAACTTCTGCCATAAACAAAAGCATATGGTGGAGAATGACTGAGAAAAACCATGGGCGGATCCTCAGACTGGCTTTCTCCTCCCATGTCCACCTTTGTCCAGCTAAATCTCTTCTTTAGAATCGCCTTAGGAACCTTTGAAACCATGAATGTGGGGAGATCCCAGAGAATGATTAAATTGATTTGGGGTGAAATATGAACAGTGGTATTTTATTTTTAAAGTTTCCCAGGTGATTAAAACACAGCCATGGAGAACCTTGGGGTTTAGCAACAAGGCCCCTCTAGGCCTCTGTTTCCTATTGATTTAATGAAGATATCAGACCGGGTGATATTTAGGGCCCTGTACTGCTCTGAGGTTTCATGTTAATCCTGATCCCATCCCCATATGGTGGTAGCTCTGAAAAGACAACTTTCTTTTTGCATAATTCAATTCCCGAATGCCGCCAACACGGCTAACCTACCACAGAGGGTTGGCGTGTGGGTTAATGAGATCATATTTGCAAAGTGTTTGGGGCTCTGGGGAAGGAATCTCTAATGTATGCAGCTAAAGAATGATTACAGCGATGTTAATGTCATTTTTTAAGGAAGAGTAAACCACAGTTCACAACCCTGCATCTGCCATAATTAGACTATCTTGTCAGGATGGAGAGTGGCAGAGTGGAGAGCAGATTAAAGCCAAGCTACTCATGTTAAGATGAGATATCAGGTTAGGTCTCCAAGAGCCATGTCCATGCAGTTACAATTGACGTAGACTGGGCTCGAAAAGCGTTAATCTGTGTAAAACCTTCTCATCCTCAAGCACACAAGACTCTGTTGTTGCCCAAGTCTTTGTAGAACTATGGCCACATAACAGGGGGAAAAGATGAATCTTGTGGGTTTTTCCAGGGGTAAGCAAGCATTAGTGGGACTATATCTCTAAAATTTACTATTTATGCTATTTCTGACACATTGACATGAGAATTGGAGAAATAATCTCCTCTCTTTAAGATCCTATACATCAGGCCTGCCTATGCGCAGCCTGTAGGGACTAGCGTGATAGACACTCTGGAGCCCAAGAGACCGGAATTCACATCTGTGTCTCCTTTTTGCAGCCTCTGTGACATCTGGGAAAACCTCTTCCTTTCTTCTCTGTTATTTTTCTTCTATTACATAACATGTGAAAAACACCAACAAAATGCCTACCATAACTCAGTAAACATTTAGCTTCCTGTCTCTGTCCCATACAGAGCTGATGTTAGCAGACATGAAGACTTGATATGAGATACTTTCAGGCAAAGTCACAACTGCCCAGATGATGCCGAAGGCTTCTGGTAGGCCTTTCACTAATTTTTTCATGACCCATCTGTAATCTCTTCCATCCATCCATCTATCCATCCATTGAGTTACATTCAACTAATTTGTGTGTTTTGTTTAATATGAACCCAAAGACAGTCTTTGTCATTAACAATCAACTAATAATTAAAATTCTAGAGAATTTGAAAGATTCCATTTCAGGGTTCTCTCCAAATAAATGCTCAGGGTGATTCAAATGCACCAAGTCATCTGAAGATTAATATTTAATGTTTTCCATAGATGTTTAGAAATCAGCTACTCTGATCACAACTTGAATTATGAAACAAAATTTGAACCTTGAAGAATGTTGGGTTCATGTGTGAGTTTAAACAATTCCAACCAAAGTATGAATAGGATTTTTTAGATCTTGAAAAATGATTCTAAAATCCCTTTTTTATAACATATAGTTAAAAATAGTGTTAGCCTTTTTTGATAAAAAAAAAAATGAATGGTGTAAAGGGAAAATTGGGGATTCTCTTACCATATATTCAAGTATTTTATAAAGCTTTAATACTTAAAATGTGTGGTGCTGATACAAAAATAGATCAGTGAAACTGAATAGAGATTCCAGGAACAGACTTAGGTCATATATAAATTTAAATTATGATAAATGGAGCATTTCAGTTTCATAGGGATGGTAGGACTAGTCATTAATTTACTGGTACAACCACTGGTTTAAATCTTGAAAATTATCTACTACAATTAAAAGTCAATATAATAAAATAAGTGGAAAAAAGATAATCCACATCAAAACTCAACAGAAATATAGACATTATATTTCACACATTTCTATCTAAGAGAGACTACTCTAAGATTAAAATCAAAACAAATGATTAAAAGAAAAAGAAAAAAATGACCATTTGAAATACTTTTAAGATATTGTGAATTCAGACCATTGCAATAAAGCAAGTATTGCAAATAAGCAAGTTACATGAAATTGTTGGATTCCAGTGGATAAAAAAGTTATGCTTATCTTATATACAGTGCTATAATCCACTGAGTATGCAATGACATCATCTAAGAAGTGTACATTTCTTTATTAAAAAATACTTTCCAACTAAAAAATGCTAAAAAACATCCAAGCCACAATCTTTTTGTTGATGGAGGGTCTTGCCTCCATGTTGATGGCTGCTGGGTAGTTGTTGCTGAAGGGTGAGGTAGCTGTGACACTTTCTAAACTATAACAACAATGAAGTTTGTTACATAGATGGACTCTTCCTTCTTCTGTAGTAAATGATGCCGTTTGATAGCATTTTACCCACAATAGAACTGCTTTCAAAATTTGAGTCAATCTTCCCAAACCTGGATGTTGCTTTAACAACTAATATTATGTAATATTTTAAATCCTTCCTGACATTTCAAAAAATATTCCTAGCATTTTCACCAGGTGTAGATTCCATTTCAAGCAAACAAAACCAAAAAAAAAAAATCTCACTTTCCTTGATCATTCACAAGAAGCAACTCCTCATCCATTCATGTTTTATTATGAGATTGCAGCAATTCAGTCACATCTTCAGTCTCCACTTATGATTCTAGTTTTCTTGTTATTTCCACCACACCTGCAGTTACTTCCTCCCCTGAAGTCTTGAACTCTTCAAAGTCATCTATCTTTCAAACTTATATTAATGTTGATATTTTTACCTCCTCCTATGCATCACAAATGTTTCTAATGGGATCTGGTGAATCCTTTCTAGAAGAATTTTCTTTTTCCAGATCCATTAGAGGAATCACTTTCTATGGTGTTATAGTCTTGTAAAAGTATTTATTAAATATTAAGACTTAAAAGTTGAAATTACTCCTTGATCCATGGGTTACAGAATGAATGTTGTGTTAACAATCACTAAAAGAACACTAACCCCTTTGCGCACTGCCATCAGAGCTCTTTAGTAGACAGGTGCATTGACAATGAGAATTAATATTTTGAAAGGAATTATCTGATTAGTAGGTCTCAACAATGGGCATAAAATATTTGGTAAACCATACTGCAAAGAGATATGCTGTCATCCAGTCACTGTTGTTGTATTTATAGAGCACAGGCCAAGTAGATTTAGTATAATTTTTAGTTTTTCAGAGTGGTAAATGAGCATAAGCTTCAACTTAAAATCATTAGCTGCCTTTGCACCTACCAAGAGAATCAGCCTGACTTTGCAACTTGAAAGCTAGGCATCAACTATCAACTTCTCTCTAGCTATTAAAGTCCTAGATAGAATCTTCTTCCAATGAAACTGTATTTCATCTACATTGAAAATCTGTTGTTTAGTGTATCCACCTTCATTGGAGATCTTAGCTAGTTCTTCTGGATCACTTGCTGTGGCTTCTACATCAGCACTTGCTGCTTCACCTTGCACTTTTCTGTTAGGAGATGACTTTCCTTAAACCTCATGAACCAATTTCTTCTGGCTTCATGCTTTTCTTCTGAAAGCTGTCAGTCCTCCTCTGTCAGCTGTCAGTCCTCATAGAATTACAGAAAGTTAGGGCCTTGCTATGGATTAGGCTTTGGCTTAAGAGGAGACTGTGGCTGTTTTGATCTCCTACCAGACCGCTAAAACTCTGCAGTTTAGTTATAAAGCTATTTTGCTGTCTTATCACTTATGTGTTCGCTTGCACAGTATTTTAAATTTCCCTCAATGACTTTTCCTTTGCATTCATCCATGGTTAACTATTTGTTATAAAGGATCTAACTTCCAGCCTATCTCAGCTTTTGACATGCTTTTCTCACTAAAGTTAATTATTTCTAGTTTTGATATAAGAGAAAGGATGACCCTTTCTTTCTCTTAGAGGCCACTGTAGGATTATTAATTGGCCTAATTTCAATATTCTTGTGTCTCAGGGAATAAGGAGGCCCAAAGAGAGTGTGAGAAATGGGAGAATAGTTGGTGGAGCAGTCAGAACACACACAAGACTTATAGATTTAGTTCAATTATATGGATATGACTTGTGATATCCCAAAAAGATTACAATGTAACACTAATAATTACTGATCACAGATCACCATGAAAGATATTATAATAAAAATAAGAAAGCTTGAAATACCAAAACGTGACCCAGAGACATGAAGTAAGCACATGCTTTTAGAAAAATAGTACTGAAAGACTTACTCAACACAGGGTTGCCATAAACTTTCAATATGTAAAAGTCATGTGGTATCTGTGAAGCAGGAAAAGCAAAGCATAATACATTGAAGTACACCTAATTAAAACTGCATAGAAATACTGTAAAAAATTTTCAAATTGGAAAAAACTTATAACAGACATAGTAGACAGAGGATTACTCCTAAAATCATCCAAAAAGTTCAGACAAAAACTAATACAAGTAGGTAAAAAGTCTGTGGACATTAACAAAAAATTCACACATGTGTGCACACACACAAACAAATAGCTAACAAATATGAAAAGTTGTTCAAGCTGGCCAGTAAGAATTGCAATTTTAAAATAAGATGGCACTTTTTCCTCACCTATCAAATGAAAATATATTTTTAAAGAAATATTCAGCTCTGGCAAGTGTTCAGTGAGATAAGCATTCTTATACATTGCTAGAAAGAGTATAAATTGTTCTGGAATAGCATTTTTAAAGACTTTCTGAAGGCAGATATAGATATCCTTTAAAATATGCCTACCTTTTGACCCAATAATTTAAGTCATTGAAATCTATCCAAAGAAAATGATCTGGTATAGAGGCTTTTTACATGAGAATATTCATTGCTACCATATTTATAGAAAAAACAAAATAGAAGAAAACTGGGAAGCAAACTAGCTTCCCAGTATAAGAAATGATAAAGTAAATCATATCACATCCAAAAGATAAGTTATTATGTATTCTCTAACAAAGGGGATTATTAAGAGCTTATGTAATGTTAAGTCAAAATTGCATCTTAAAAATTTTATATAGGATATATTCTCAACTCTCTGTTTTAAACTCACAAAGTAAAGGCTGATTTAAAACATTACCTTAATAGTAGTTGTCTTTATCTGGTAGAATTATTTTCTTTTTGTTATTTGGTTATTTTAAAAATAATTTTTGATAATGAAAATAGCGAACTGTTATGAAAGGAATTTAGCTGTATGTTTCAATTATTATTTTGCAACAGGAGAAAGATGGAAATTGTCTTCAAACTCAGTCACCCTTTCTTTTTGCCCTTTTCTTCCCTCCTAATCTCTGTGAGGCACACAGGTCTTGAAGGAGAAATAAAAGAATCATTAATAGACCTGAATTTTCTCTTTTATCCTGGCAGGCAAATGGAAAGACTTCTTCCAAACAGGAGACCTAAGGTATTCTAGGAGAAAAAATAGATAAATAGATAAATGCTTAACAAAGGCTTTCTCTGCTGAGAAAATGCTCCCAGAACTACCAGCGGTTTTGTAATAAGGCGTCCAGTCTCCGTGGCCATCTTCTTAATAAGGCAGAAGCACATTTACTGTAGCCCAGTGGGTGTCGATCAGCACAAGTTACAAAAAAATACAGTACGATTTCCTCCAAATGTTAGCAGTCAATTTCACTCTGGGAGGTAAGATTACTGGACCTGATAAGCCAATATTAAAAAACCAAAAAAAGCTCCTTAAATATTTCAAAGACCAATTTGAGCCATCAGACCCGCATCTGAACAAACGGGAAGATGGCAATCTGAAAATTATAATAAGAATGAATTGATTTTGTACCTGTTCTCTAGTTTCATTGTGATCGCTGACAGCAGAATGGGTTCATTTATGTCATTTTCTCCTAAGCCTCATGGAATATTTTCTTTCAGGTCCTGAGATGTGAGCAGAAAGCACAGATGGCCCCATCTGCTTCAACCCAGCAGAGACTACAAATGACTTTGGAGTTGTTTAAAGTTGTATCTTTTCTCAAAGCAAACTGACTATTCAGCAGCTGTTCATTTCAAGGCTTAGAAAGATACAGGTGGAAACTGGACTACCTTCAAAGAAGCTCTGGTTGAGGGGAACACAGCTCATGGGAATACATTGTAGTGCTGGTGTGGACTGGGCTACTTTTTTTTTTTAAATGTGGAAGAATAAGTGCAAATCAAATCCTATTTGATTTTTGGAGAGGCACACAGAATCATGATGTCCACAACTTGCTATCAATGGGTTTAATGATAACAATATATATACATACACACACATACACACACTCATATATCAATACATATGTTTTATATATATTTATAAATATATATATAGAGAGAGAGAGAGGAAAAATGTGGCAAATATTAAGAATTAGAAAATCTAACAGAAGTATATGTAGTAGTTGATAACACTGTTCTTACACCATTTCTATATGTTTTAATTGTTCTTAAAGAGGTTTCTAAAATAAATTTAGCAACTACTTGTACATGACTTCTTTTAACTGTTTTATCTCCACGTATATTCCAACCAGTCTAGGTGATCCTATTTCTCAAGCACATTCTCTGCTTTCCCACTTCCTTGCCTTTGCTCATGCTTATTTCCTCCACCAAAAATGTTCTCTTCCTACTCCCATTTATGGGCTTTTGAAAGATTCTTTTCTTCAAATGCTTCTCCTTGAAGCATCCTCTAATCTCTGTCCCTCCATCCCCAATTATACATGATTTCTTGCCTTTGACTGTCTAAGATCCAGTTTAAGAGCTCAGAGCACCCTGTCCTTCCCCTCCTGGGATCATTCCCTGCTCCCTGTCTTTCTCCATGAAGGCAGAGACCATGTCTGCTGGTCACTGAGACAGCACGGATGCCAGAGACAGTGCTCAGCACAGACATGCTCACCAAATATTTACTGGTGCCCTGACTAGTTATTTATCCACAACTTAATCTTAAAATCGCCTTAAATCACGGACCCTTTCTAATGTACCTCCATATCTATGCACAAAGTACATGCTTGATAAATACTTGATTAAATATTTAAAAATATATATATGAGAGGAGTTTTTCACTTTCATCAAAGCACTAGACCTATTTATGCACATGGTCACTGGTCCAAGAATTTGGATTAAGTAAAGCTTTAGCCCAAGTCATCCAAGGGGTACAGAAATGAGTAAGTAGGATCATCTGCAGAAGACAGTAGAGTAGCGAGCTCTAGTCTTCTTGATCAATAAACAAGTCTTAGAGCTGCCTGAGGCTTAATGACCTTTAGGGTGAGCACTGCACTGGTGGTGCCATCAATCATTGATTCCCGAAGGTGAAGGCTACCAGATTCCCTACACTCACTGGCATCCTTACTTACATTAGCTAAGTGGGAAATAAGCTCAGAACTCTAAATCCTAAAGGGAAATAACTGCCATCATTTTATTATGTAGCCAACGTCTTCCTTTTTGTTTGCATATGTGACATTTTGAGTGCTTTATTATTAAATCAATATCTTCACTGGCTCTCCTTTGCATTTGGAGATAGCCAAGCATACTCAACTCTAGGGTCACTCACAGGAACAAAATTATGCACAGAATTTTCATTAAAGAGAAATCTAAGTATTTGGAATTCTTTTCTATTGCATTTGGATATTGATAGTTTCAAATGTTGCTGGAATGTGAGTTATTGCTCAGGACTTAGAAACCATACTTGACTTGCAGAGATTTTGTGCTAGACAGAAGATATGTAGAATTTGGTCTTGCCGTCATAACCTACAAAAATCCCTGCTCCTACTGTCCAACTCTTTCCTATGCAGATGAAGAATGGTCAGATTCTTGAGAAGTATGACAATCGTTGAGAATATTCTGGAACTGGGCCACTATACCTAGAGGCTGCTTAGACTGCATGAACAGCCAAAGGTCAGATGATAATAACTCAAGGAATGCCTTTCATCCTTTAAGCCCCACTTAGGGAGGGGAACCTTTATTCCCACCCCAGGGAGAATAATACTTAATAGTAAACATGGAAAGCCTGCTCCTAGAGAGAGAAGGACTGTGTCCTTTCTGCAGAGTTTTCCTGGAGAAAAAAGAAAATAAAAGAAGGAGGAGGGAAAGAAGGAGGGAGAGAACAGGAGGCCATCTAGTCCAGAGCTGGAGCACTGGGAGCCTTGGCTTGATCCCTACTCCATGCTTGAGATGAGCTGTTGAGGTTTTCTGAGTTCCCATTCTCCAATCTTCAAAAGGGAAATTTAATAAAGAAGAAATTCCTCACCTACTTCATAGAGTAATTATAAGGAATTAGTGAGGTGAAGGAATTTGAAAATGTCTGAAATTAGAGCCCCTGGCTGCCCCAGCTGGCTAGCTTTGATATGGCCTTCCTCACCAGCCAGATTACAACAAAACCAGCAAAATTTCCATAACCTCTTATCTACCACTTTTTTCCTCTTCTCTTTTGATTGAACAACAGCAATAAAAAAAATTCAGAAACTTCTTATCTAATTTAAAAAACAAAGCAAAACTCGGAAGGATCTATTGAAATCCAGCCAGGGCACCAAGTTGGGCAGGTAAGTGGTAGAGAATGAGGTTGTAGAGAAGTCAGGGGTTAGAAAAAATGACCAAGCATCACTTTAAGAAACTTAGTGTACCAGCCTGAGCAAGAGTGAGACCCCTTCTCTACTAGAAACAGAAAAATTAGCCAGGCATGGGGGTGCTTGCCTGTTATCCCAGCTACTTAGGAGGCTGAGGCAGGAGGGTCGCTTAAACCCAGGAGTCTGAGATTGCTATGAGCTAGGCTGACACAACAGCACTCTAGCCTGGAGCAACGGAGTGAGACTGTCTAGGGAAAAAAAAAAAAGCATAATGTTTTTGGTTTTGGTACATGAGAGAATAATTGACAACAAAGCAAAAGTAATAGAGAAATGCATTTAAAAATCATTTCTCAAAGTGAGAAAGAAACATGCTATTGTACTGTCATCAACATGCCACATTTGGCTGATCAAGTAATGCAAAAGTGAACTGAAAAGACACGACGCCAACAACAGGGGCCGGGGCCTGCCTCCCCCACTTTCAGTCATTTGTTTGGTGCTATCATGGTCAGCATTTTCTCTGTGCCAGGCACTGTGCAGGATTGGGGCTCAGAATAGGAGAAAGCTCTGACTCCAATTAGAGGAGGTGAATCTGTATATCTCTGTGGGGCCTTCAGGGCTCTAAGAATGAGGATGCCCAGGATGAGGCCAGCCACACGGTTTGGAGGAAGGAGTGAGGGATGGAGGCAGAGAAGAAACAGAGGGAGGAGGTCTGGGCAGGGGGAGAGTGGGGTGGCGGCAGAAAGAGCCTCTCAGGGAAGGACCTCCGGTAGGTCCTGCCTCCAACACGCTGTACTGTGGAAAGGCCCCAGATTACTCAGGCCTGAGCCTGAACTGGGTGCAGAAACAAACAAAGCCTTGCATGCATCTTCAACATTCCTAGCATTTCCTGAACTCTTCACTGGTTTTATTTATTTCAAAGGCAATCTAAAGTGATGACATTAAAAAGAAGAAGAAGTAGTCTAGGACTAGACAGGGGATAAGTTGTCATGGGGACAGAGACAGATAACTTCTGATAAGCCCATCACCCGAATATCACTAGGATTAGGGCCCTCAGGAACTTGCAGTAGAAGTGCTGGCAACAGGGGATCACTGAGCAAGGCACTCAGGCTTCCTACACCCTGGACCTAACAGAAGCCTCTTGGCTTTGAGACCCAGGGAGAGCCCATCCACCTGGCCAGCAAGGAATAGAGGCAGAAAGGAAACAATCTCCCCAAGGCTTGTTGGCCTGTAGGTCCTAAGGAAGGCAGACTGGGGACCTGGAATGATCTGTGGCGTAGTCATTCTGTATGTCCAAGGCATGTGACAGAGCAGGGCCTCGCCCTGCAGCACACCCAGGCTCCTCTCTCCCTCCCGTGCACATGGAGCCCTCTCTCTCATCCAGACTAGGTGGGCCCTAAAAGAACACAAGGCCTTCTTTTCCCCAAGGAGAAACAGGATTTAAGGCCGTTCCCCCAAGAAACTCTCGGCGAGAAAGAAACAACCTTCAACCCAGGGAGACCAGGGCGCCTGGGCATGGCCCTCCCCTGCCTGGTTGATGGAGGCAGAGTGGAAAAACTATATATGATAACAAGCAGATGCTGCGAGAAATGCCTTCCACCCGGAGTAAGTGAAGAAAACAAGAAACATGGGAAACAATAACCCATTAACTTTCCCAATTTGCAGTTCCCCTTCATTGCACCTAATTTGGAAAACGCGTAGAATTTTTTAAGCTCAATGACTAGTCATCTATCGCTCAGTCCCAGAGACTGTTTTTGTTACCAAAAACAAAAACGAAACAACAACAACAAAATGAGTATTCTAGTTGCTACCTATACTGAGCAATGCTTCAGTTTTTTCATTTACGCTCAATGATTTAAATTCAGCTCTGAGACACACGGGTTTTGCATTGTGCATTGCGTCTGCGGTTGGTGACTCACCCTCACCTTCAAGGATCAGAGGAACCGCACCACCATTTCAGGAGAACCTGGCCTCCATTCCTCCCTTTTCTTGTCTTTTCTTGCCTTCACTTTTTTCATTTTTGGTTTTCCTTCCTGCATCCCTCCCTGACTTCTTTCATTTTCCAGGAGAGAAGAAATACACCTTTCTCTTTGCTCATAGTATCCAGACCATTAAAGTTAAAAGGGCCCCTAGAAATCATCCAGTAACTCTCATTTCATATTGGGAAACCATAGCCTAGACCCACAGCTGTTTATTGAAGAGTCAACTTTGGACTCCTAAAGGTCGCTTGACTGCTGGGTCAGTGTTCTTTCTCTTCCAGCACTGCCGTGCAATTGCAGGCCAGATCAGTTTGGGAAATGATGAAGTAAAGAGCTTCTTAACCTCCAGGTCTGGAGGGGCATGAAAAATAATGGTAATAACAATGGACTCCAAATCAAAACCTACCTCTAGTTCTGCAAGGTAAACTATGCCGTCATAGAAAATAGTTTTGTTCAAATGTTGACTCCATTTAAATGTCAAAACAAAACAAAACAAAATCTCTCAAACCCAATTAAGATTAAATATATTTGGCATAGTCACATTAGAAATCCACATGCCTCCCAAAATAGTCACCCACGTAAGCTCAGTGAAGTATGAAGACTGAATAGGAAGAGAAGAAAGTTTAGTAATTGATTGCACTGTGCAACTTCCATGGTCTTGCCCATGGAGAGGGAGACAGAAAAAGAGAAAGAGAGAGAGAGGAAAATTTTCCACAGGAAAATCGTAATCAGGGGCTAATTACCAAGTTGGTAAATTATTCAGGGTTTTTGCATTTCCCATCTCCCTCTGCCAGTAAGATTTTAGATCATTTGTTCGAGTTCCTTGTACCCCCACTGGAAAGGGGAAAACACTGGAACTAATTTGTTTAGTTACCATGTGTGGTTTTTAGCAACAATGAGCAGGAGGAGGAATTGAAAGCTAAAAGAGTCCAAGACATACTTTAGACACTTCCAGCCATTCCCACTACACTGACCCCAAACCATTCATTCTGGCTTAAAAACAATTTCTCTTGTTTCCTGTAAATATGCCAATAACCTAAATGGAGTTTTAAAAATATAAGACAACTTTCAAAACATAGTTACAATGTATTCAAAGGAATTCTTTCTTAATTATCTAAATGGTTTGAACTGTTGAGCAAGTAAGGAATTGCTTTTATTAAATGCCAGATCTTTTTTTAAAGCAACCTCAGGGAGATACACTCAGGGAGCTGTGTCTATGCCAGCAAAACAAAGTGGCAGTTTGGGCCACAGTCCACATGATTTAGACCAAAGAAATCTGCCATTGCCGTGACTCCATACGCATGAGTTTCTGAACAAGTTAGCTCATTAGGCAGCAGATTGAGGCAAGGACTGAGCCAGAAGAGATGAAGCTCCCTTAAACTGTTATTGAAAAGCTGAATACAGTCAAGCAAACCCTTTTTGCTTGCATCCAACTGGCTGTTTAATAATAATTAAATGACCAGCAACTGGTTATTAACTTCGTGAAACAGTAATTGTTGTTTGTGCGGGTCCACTGTCATATTTGGATTATTCTTCCTAGTCAAAGTGTGGAAAATTGAATAGAGAAATTTAACCATGTCTGCTTCTGTTTAGAGAGAAAAATAACACTGTCAGGGTGCAGGTCTTTACCTTCTTAACCATTAATTCAGATTGCTGTGTGTTTGATCAGATCCCATAAGGGAAAATTATCTTTTTATCCTACTATGAGAAATAAATTGACTGCACCAGGGTTGATTCATTCATGTAGAATAAACATTGTTTGGGGTTGACTACATAGTGAAATGTAGATTTAAGAAGGAGGGCAGATAAACAATGGGGTCTCAAGCTCAACCCATCGGTGCGGCTATCCTTCAGGAAGTCACGTGTCCTCCATTTCCCCAGATGTGTGTGTGGGCTCAGCCTCAGTGTCCCCTTCAAGAGGCATTTTCAAGGAACAAACAACTGAGACTGTGAAGAAATTAACCTTCCCCAAGCAACAGTGGTAAATAGATAAGTAAGCAGGGAGACATAATATATGTGTGTTTAGTATTAGAAACCAAGTAAGAAAGACCAAGTCAATTGTTTTTCAAGACAATTAGACAATACTCAGAGGCAAATCAGGAAAACTCAATCTTTTCTTTTCTTCTCATTTTGGCATTGCACATTATAAAAGCCTGCCTATCTTTGAAGCCAACAGAACATTTTCAGAACAGTAATTGCATCCTCCAAGAGCTAACTACTGAATTTCCAAATGCATTTCTAGGTGAAAACTAAAGGTTGGGGTTAGCTGCTATCCCCACAGACAGGTGGGGTTCAAGGGTTTCCAGGAAGCCAGCTCTGTCCTCTCGATGCCATCTCATTCCACCTGGGCCTAATGAGACCCCTAGAATGGGGGTGGGCCTGGATGACGGGGGTGATTGTCAGGGATGAATGGGTCCCTGAAGCCTAACATGTGCCCAGTGTTGTTTAGGTCACAGAGGCCTGTCATGCCCTCAGCTCACACGGAACTCATGACCAGCACGGTGAAGCAGTAAGGCCAGGAGGCTGCTGCACCCAGCAGATGTGACAACACAGGACAGAGAGGCCGTCAGCTGGGCTAACTTAGTTGGCTGGAGGCTGGTGGGGCCAGCTCTGCCCCTGCCGCCTTCCACTCTGTGAAGGAATCCCAGTGTGGGGCCTAAGGTGCTGTTGGGGAGTGCCCCCCCTGCCGTTCCTTAGATCCATCAGCAAATGATAATGACGGTAGTGCCCACCTCCCCAGCCTCACAGAGCAACCGCAGGGGGCAGCTGACGGAACAGCTGAGGAGCCCTCACACATGCAGAGGGCTGTGGACAGGACCTCTGTACAAGCAGGCACCAGCCTCGGGGAGCTCTCTTTTTCTATTTTATATATTTATTTCAGATTAATATGAAGCTACATATGATGAGGTGACATTATTTGCAGTTGTAAGGTAAAGTCCCAGCTGCGGCTGTGACCTTCACCCAGGACGTGTACCGTTTACTCATACATTTTTCCCTTTAGGTGGGAGCTTACTGAACCTCCTCCCCATCCTCCTTGAATTTAATGGAGTTTTTCTCTCATATGTGCCCATTGCTGTTAATCTACAAGTTTCAACTTCGTATTGAGCACATGGGATGTTTGATTTTCCATTCTTGTGATGCTTTACTTAGAGTGTTCTCCAAATCCATCCAGATTGTAATAAAAGATATCAAATCTCCTTATCGTTCCTACCCCCTGCTCATGTGGGTCAGGGGCCAGTTCTCCCACCCCTTTGTTCCTGTCTCTTCATCTCTGTTCTACTCCCCCGTGTGAGTACCATCGTGAACACTGTCTTGCTGGGCTAGGTAGCCAGAGACGCCTGTTGAGGATTGCAGAGCCCAGACTACAAGCAGATTAGCACAGATGTGTGAGTGGGACGGGAAATGAAGGGGTTTCTGTGTGTGTCTGTGTGCTCTGGCAACATGAGCAAACTAAAGATGAGTATGGTTTACCCCCAGGACTCAGTACGTGAGTAACTTCCAGCAGCTTTCAAATATCCAGATGTTTAAATAAAAATTCCCACACATGGCTCCACTTTCCCATAGTTCTAGCTATGATACTATATGGAAAGGCCTGAATGCTTGGGGGTGGGGGGTCAAGGTCAAGCTAAAAGGTCAGAGAGCATTGAAAGAAAAGGCAGTGGGCATGTATGTGCACTGCGATTGTTGGGGTGGGGTGGGGAGTGGCGAGGCTTCTAAATAGCACTGGAGAAAGACTACAGTGTTTCTCATTGGAAGGAAAGGGCACTGAAGGATAACGGAAGAGGAAAGAAATAGCTGAGGAAAGAGGAGATGAGCTAGGGAGCTTAGGGATACCTCCCAAATGGAAGACAGCTGCAGAATGTACTGTTAAATAATTAGAATTTAGAGGGAAGGAGCTGCCAGTGGGAAGAGACACATACAAAGGGAACTGCAGATTGCACAGGGACTGGCAAATTTGGGCTGACCTGAGGTCCTCAATGAGGCTTTTCTGCTCATGTCCTCACTGGGCAAGATGACCTACCTGAGCAATGTGATACCCCGGACAGTGTCCAGCACCCTGGGGATGGTAGAAAAAGAATGGATTTAAAGCCTCTCAGGGGAGTGTTGAAGCAGTGGTGACACCACAAGGAAGTCATATGCGGAAACAGCTGATTAATTACAACTCTCCCCACTGCACAGGGACTATCCAGGCATGGACAAGATGATTTCTGGATGGCTAAGACACACGAAGAAAACCAAAGGAGGTGCAAAAGAACGTCTCAAGGAAGAAGAACAAGCAGGGTCCTTGGAGGAAAAGGCCACTGGCCTATATCACACAGTTGTCAGGGAAAGCATAAATGTGTGAGCACATCACACACACACACACACACACACACACACACACACAGCTTCATTAAAGAGATCTCAGACAATTCAACCACCTAAAGTACTTTCGAATGTCGCTTGGGAGTGATCCTTAGCCAGAATCACAATCTGTGCAGACCGAAGATGACAATTAAAACTTTAATTTTCTTAAACCCCCCAAAATAGTGCTTTGGGTCTTTATGGCAAGTTGTCAGATGCTACAAAGAGCTTGTCTTTTCTAGCTCTCCCTTGACAACCTAGAAATATCCGTCATGCTTGCCCCTGTGGCTACAAGAGTGATTTAATAAGAAACAAGGGGGGAGATGAATCTCTCCCCAGACTCTCACCGAGGGAAGCCAGGGGAGGTTGAATGAAAAAGAACAGGAGATAAGCAGAGCAGTGTGAGTCTTGTGCTATCGATTTTCCATTTGTCTCAAATCATTACTCATCGGAATTGTGGTAACCCTCAGGAAAAGCGAGGAGGCACCCACTTCAGGGGACAGCGCTATGCTCCAAGGTCCAATAGCAGCCAGGGAAGCTGGGCGGAAGGGTTCTCAGGTTTGCTCCTTGGCCTGCCTCTAGGCCTCAGTAATTTGCTGAGTAAAAGCACCAGTGGTTTGAGTGGCTGCTGTGGCTCAAAGGAGTAGGGCACTGGCCCCTTATACCAAGAAGTGGTAGGTTCAAACCCAGCCCTGACCAAAAACTGCAAAAAAAAAAAAGAAAAAAAGCACCAGTGGTTTTTAATTAGCACCTAGAATTTTTTTAAAGGTGTAAAATGTTGAACAGGGGGTTCAAATAAATAGCAGCTTAATACAGGCCAGCAAGCGAGTACTAGAAGTGAAAATGAAAATATAAATGGTTAATTAGAGGATCCTTAGGGATAATAGGTGGAAGTAATAAAAATTGGGAGTTAAAAGGGAGCAAAAGATTCCCAGTAGTTTTCCCCAAAGTCCAAAAGTCATACCACTGTTGCAGATGGTCTGGGCAATGGTGTCCAGACACAAGGGTGGATTATTCAGTAACGTTAAATCACCTGGGAGAAAGTTATTCCTGTTGCAATTCTAACTCCTTATGTATCTCAAAGAAAGTCTCCACTGGGTATTCCTGTGTCTTTAGCACTTCTCTGACACTCGTCAGGCTCCCTTTGGAAAAAAGACCCAGCAAGCTTCAGGCATAGACAATATGATTTGGCCAAAGGATCTAATAAAAATTTAATTTCTTTGCTTGATTCATTCAAGTATTTTCTATATTTCCTTATTGTAATCATATAAGGTTTCTTCTTTTAAAATAAATTTATTACAATTAAAAATTAGTCCATCTGAAAAAAAATTAAGTACATGTTACACATATAGGATATGGATAATGAAGGTGGCACAAACATGACTGATGTTTGAAGAACGAGGATGTGGGGCCCAGAGCGGGAAATGACTTGTGTGCAGTGGCACATTTGGCTGGTGCCCCTTATGAGGAGGAGAGAGGATGAAAAGCAGTCTCATCCCAGAAGCACGGGGCACTCAGAGACATCACATGTCTTCTCTGAAGCTCTGGATGCCAAGAGCCTTCATGAGGGTCAGTACCCGCCTTTTAGGCCAAGAGCCCTAAAACCAAGAGTCAACTGACCCCTGCTGGGGCATGTCACATGGAAGTAACAGAATTAGTCAGTTTGCTTTACTTTCTTCTTTTTTTGCCATCCATTATCCCTAGGAGAGTGACCTCAGACTCAGGATACCTGTCAGCTAGAAAAACAGACAAGCCATTACCCTCCACCGGCTGGTTCGTTCTCCAGACCCCTGTGGCCCCGAATGCTGCCCCATAGGAGGCAGTGGCTATGCGGAGTGGTGTAAGTCTGGGTTACTGGGCCTCCCGAGGGCTGGACTGCTGCCTCTCCACATGGCAGCTCAGCATGACCAGAATACAAAGTGGACAGCCGAAGTCCACCCTTGCGCTGCCTGCCACGCATCACATCCATACGCAATTGCTTCTTGATGGATGCAACAAACACAACTTTATATGTCTGCCACAGCCCCAGTGACCTTTCAGATCTCTGAGTTAAAGGGACCATTATTCATCTTTATGTACAGCTTCCTATGACAGGCCTGCATGATAAAGCCGGAGACACTTTGATGAAGTAAATAATTTAGCCCCATCCATAATCACCTGCCATTCCCAAATCCCAATGCCTTTCCAGGGATTGCTTCAGCAAACCAGTGAAATAATGAGCCCCTTATTGATGATACCAGGTTAGTATAAACTCTGTGCAGAATCTAAACTGCATCCAAGAGCATATGAATTTTAAAGAAGAAAAATGTGGATGAGGAACATTTTCTTATACAAGGCTCTGTAAATAGAAGCCTATTGCACAAGTATGTTTCCATCTTAAAATAATGAATACTATTTACTGGACACCTACTATGTGCCACATGCTGTGCTGGGATCTTTTATGCATTGTTTCATTTAATCCTTCAAATAGCCTGGTCAGGTGGCTGTTAGCATCTCCATTATAGCGAGAGTTGAAAATCAGTTAAGTGGCTTTCTGAATGTTACCCTAATGGCAAGTAGCAAGACACAAAGCCATTTTTACATTTTGTGGAAGCAAGGGAGGGTAGGGGAGAACAAGTGACTACATGGCAGGGTCGGATGCGAATGACAGTTGGTGTGATCCTCCCGCTCATTCCGCAGGACGGCACGACCCCTCGGTCAGAGAGGAAGCTTGGGTCAGGAAGAGGCATGGAGTGCTGCTTCTTGATGTGTTTTCCTGGTGCCTTGCTTCCTAACAGCCAGGAGAAGGACATTTGGAGCAGGACACTTGGAAGAGTCGTGAGATACCAATGACACCTGCTGTCCATGGGTGAAGTTCAGACCAAGACCTTCCAGCTGTAGTCAGAGCATAGGCTCGTGTCTCCCCATGCCTTCTGCAGGCCTATCTTGAACGCAAATGATTACTCCCTAACAAGTACATAAGGCCAGGTAATTCCAAACAGCAACCAGGTATTGGCCAGCTGGTTTATGAGGATAGTCACAAAGTAGCTGCTGGGTGGTCCAGCCTCAAGGAGAAAGGGCTTGTCTGTCTGTGACTAGTGTACGCCTCATGCTCTTGTGTTTGCCTATGGCTTTGGAATCCTGCCAAGTCACAGACTTGAAAGCTTGACAAGTCCATGGATTTCCTACTCCGACTTCTCATGACAATTGAGTCTCATGAATATATATGGATTCAAAGGGTGACACAAAGAAGAACAGTGATGGTGTCAGGATGGTGGTGTCTGGGGTGAAATTTTCTCCTTTACAATTTAATTTAATTGAGTTGTCATTATTAAAAAATAATGGTCATGTAGTCACATTGCCAAATGTTGTCAAGGAGAAAAGGACAGAAGGAAGACTATCGTCATTTTGGTTGGGTATGACTTGTGCTAGAAACCTGGGAAAACAATGGGAAGAGGTCAGGAGAAGAGTCAGAAATTCAGGCTCTCCTGTCAGCTACAACAGTCACTAGGCTGACAACCTTGTGCAAGTCACCGAACTTTCTGAGCTATGCTTTCCTGTGCCTGTAAAATGGCAACCACAGTGCCTGCCCTAACTATCTCTTGGACCTCATATTAAGGACAAGTTAGGGACTGATTTGTGTCCCCCCTAAATTCATAGGATGAAGCCCTAACCCTCAGTGTAGGGAGGAAATAAAGGTTAAATGGGGTTCTCAGTGTAGCGTCACAGGACTGGTGTCCCTACAAAATGAGGAAAGGACATCACAGAGCTCTCTCAGTGCACTTACGGGGAAACGCCATTGAGGGGGGCACAGTGAGACGGTGACTGGCTGCAGGCCAGGGAGAGAGGCCTCCCCAGAAACCACCCTTGATGGCGTCTTGATCTTAGACATCTTGTCTCCAGAACTGAGAGTTAATAAATTTCAGTTAACTCATCTGCTCTGTGGTATTTTGTGATGGCAGCCCAAGCAGACTCCTACAGAACCCAAAGACATGAAGTCTGAGCATTCATCTGGTGCTGGGCTCTGAGGCCAGGCAGCAAGGGAGCAAGGGGGAGGGGAAGAGGAAAAGTGGCACATGCTGACCCCTCCTTGGAGGTGAAGAGCAGGAGGCCAGCAGAGAGAAGCCGGGAGGATGGGGGAGGCTGAGCAAGGTGCCTCCCACATGTAATTACAAGGGGTATGGTGACCAACCCACAGGACATGTAAAACTAGTATTTAGATTGGGCTAACACGTGATTGAGCCATTTCTCAAGAAAAAAGGATTAGACCACATTTAATACTCCTTCTAAATTGGGAGTTCTCAGATTCCAAAAGCCATGCACAAACAGGGTTTTCAAGTCCCCTGGCACGTCACTCACTGTCGTGGTATGAGATGGGACTGTTTGCTTTCCACAGGAACCAACACACCCGATGTCTTAACACAAGCTGCTTTCATGCCAAGGTAAGAATCTAAAGCACAAAACCAGTAACACTTATAGCTGAACTGACCCAACAAAGGGTGATAATCTGCAGGGTCTGTAATCTCTGCCTCTCCATTCCTGGTTCTCTTTGGATTTGAAGGTCACATTATTGGTGACTCTCTCCTCCTCCCTCTAGGCCACGTATATCATAGTATAAATGGAGTCCAAAATAAGGTGCTGGGAAAAGATTAAATTTGAATCCCAACTTGGCCACTAACAAGCTATGTGACCCTTGGCAAGTCTCTCATCATTCATCCTCTGATTTTCAGTTTTCTTGCCTTCTTTGTGAGGGAGACTGAACTCAGGGTCATGTGCATGTAAAGCCATCCCGGTTTCCACCCTCCACACCCTTGAAAGACACAAACTGCCGATATGGCAAAGTTAAGGCACAAATCCAGTAAGGGCTTGGAAAAGATAAAGGCTGCAAGGGGAAGGGAAACTGAAGAGGCAAATACAAATATGAAGGATGCCAAGGTAAATCTCTGCTTAAAAGGCAGTAATTCAGGTCCTGCTTGCCTCCTGTACCTCCCAAGGGTCCCCAGGGAGGATGTGGGCTCCTGAAGGAAGGAGATATACGAGACCCAGGAGGCTGTGGGGTCCCTCAGTCCGGCCACCTTCCCTCACACGTCTCACATGCTGGGCCCACTGCAGCAGCACCAGCAAAGCCAAGTGCACACAGTCTAAGCCCGCAGGGGTGGGGTTAAGAGCAGTGATGGTAAATGTTTAACAACCAGCTTTAGGGAAGGGGGTAAGAGAAGAGGTAGATGCTAATCTGTGTGGGGTAAATATCCACTGTTACCAGTTTCTAACTACCAGCAAAAAGTCAGTCCACAGAGGTAGAAAGAGATGCACACACTTGGCTCTCGGGGCATGTGGGAGCTGACTCCAACAACCCCGGGGGAGGGAAACACAGGCTGCCCCGATAGCTGAGTATCATCTACACACCACTCACTCTTAAGTATTTTCCACTATTCTTTCATATCTATAAACATCCCCTTCCTGTTTGTAAATGATGGGGCTCCAAACCCGTGTGAGGGTGTTAGTATCACCAAAGTGGTGCTTGGCACAGTGAGACACAAAAACTCCCTGATCTGACTGAAGATGTCACACAGAGGGGATGGGGCCACTTGCTGGGCAACCTCACCCTCGAGGTCCTTCACACAGCCCACCCTCCCAGGATGCTTTCCTCCCAGCACACCTCCTGTCTGACTTTTATATGTTTAACACATGCTGTGTGTCTGGACTGAGCTAGACACAGGGGCTGCACATACACACATGTGCAAACACACACAGTCTAGCAGAGGAGACAGACATAAATATCACAATGCAACAAGTGCACAGTAGGCCTGGTCTTCTTCTAGGTTCTGTCCCTTTTTCAGTGAATATTTATAAAGCATCTGTCCTATGCTAGTTATCTGACAACCTTTTTGCCCACCTACAACAAACCAGGTTCTCTGTTAAGTGTGGTGATGGGAAGAAGGAGGAGTCCACTCTTCCTCGGGGACTTCCGAGGGAGCAGACTCACTGAGCAGGCGATGAAGGGTCAGCAGACAACAAGAGGAGTGGGGCATCCCAGCAGAGAGGACAAGTGCAGTCCCTGGGTGGGAAGAAACATGGCTGTGTGCGGAGACGGCCAGGGAGGAGAAGGCAGGTGAGACACGCCTCTGGCCTGGAGGAGAGCACAGTCTGCTGGGAGAGAAACTGACGTTACGATGCAGACTGCCTGCGTGAAGAAAATGGCTGTTCAAGTTCACATTCACATGTGCATCTTGCCAGAGGGCTCCTTGCTAGGTTCTGCATAGGGAACAAAGATGGGGCCACCTTGGTCCTGACCTGAAGACACGTGCAGTCCTGCCAAGGAAACGGGACTTGCATAGGGACACACATGAAGCATAAGGCTCCTGTAAGAGCTAGAGATAGACTTCAAGGGATTTCAGAGCAGAAGATGTTAGTCCAGATGACGACATCATCAGGAAACACTTCATGGAGGAGGTGAGGGAGGGGTGAGGAACATTCCAGCTGAGTCTAGCCCACGGGCATCTGCCTCCAGCAGCATCTCCTGGGCACCTGCTAAGGGCTCCACACTGTGCTGGACCTCGATGGAGACGCAGGGCTGTCTCTTCCAGGCTCCCCACCCTGATTTAGATAAAGGTGTCAATCATCCATTTCACTATGGGCAGTGCACTCCCTTGAGAAGGGTACAGTAGAAATGTCACAGGTGCCTCTGGACAGGAAGGAAGGAAGCGTAGGAGGAATTAGGGGGCAGATGGAGGAGGAGGAAGAGGGAATGCAGGCTGAGAAAATAACCATGGCGAGGCCTCAGGGTTGCACACATATTCTCATTATGGGAGGCAGTGTTTCCTCCAAGACAGTCTACTAAATTCATTACTTAGATGAAAAAATAAATCTCTAAGAACTTACATGGATATGGATGTATGTTTCCTCAAAATATGAGGAGCTGTTGCTGTTGCAACAGCAACAGCAATAATGTTCCATCGTAGTAATGCCAGCTTGTGACCTAGACCTTACCCTGAACTCTCTATGGCACCCACCCCTGCCCTCCCAAAGCATCTCATCTGACCATCTAGGCATGCTCTTCCTGGGGAACCCCTATATCCGTAATCGCGTGGCAAATGGCTGTTATACTATCTGTGCCATAAGCAGCTTCCTGAGAAAGCTCCTTCTATAATTCATGTCCAGAACTAATAGAAATTTACCGAATTGAATTCTATTAAGTCTGCAGCTGTCATGGCTGAAAGAAACTTAAGGAGGGAAAGAAAGAATAAGCTAATGTTTCAATAATATTGGGGGGGCCGTGAGTGGTAGAGCTGGGAGTCCAATCCAAGTAGTTCCTGGAGCTCTTCTAGGGGCCCTGGAGGGGAGTAGACCATCTCTATTCTCCGACCCTGAACCTCACCTCTGCTTAGGGGTCAGATACATCTAAGCCCAAGTCTCAGATCTGCTTTATTAGCTGGATGAACTTGAGCAAGTTATTTAACTCCTCTGCGCCCCAGATTCCTACTCTGTGACATGGGACTAACACCACATGGTAGGATTCTGTGAAGATCATGTGCCAGTGAATGCACCTCACAGTGCCCAGCAACTAGGAAGCTAGAATACAGGAAATGCCACCCATAGTCGTGGTGTGCTGTGCTTCTGGATCTCAGAATGTTGGGTCTTAGAGACTCTCTAAGCCAGTCTGGAAAGAATGAATGAAGTTCGGTCTGACCTCAGTGTAACATCTAGTTTCTGGTACGTTGCAGGCTCTGAGTGGAGAACCACACATATCTATAGTGTTTTGGGAAAGTGTGTCTGGAACCTCAGGTATTCCTAGCACTGCAGTCTGAACTAGGTTCTAATCACACTTCTATCACTTCAGAATTAAGTGACATTAGATAAGTTATTGAGGCTTCCTCGGCCTTTGCTTTCCTCTCTGTCACATGGGGATAATGTGCAGCCAACTTACAGGATTGTGAGCACTAGAGAAGCTTGAAAAAGACTTAGCTCAGCACCTAGCGTTTCTTCATAGAGTTATTACTAGCCTTAATTTATTTAAAAATAAAGGGGGGCAGGACATTTCAGTAAAGTCTTTGACCCCGTAACCTCTGGGAGTGTATCACATGTTTATTTAGATAAAGGTGTCAATCATCCATTTCAGTCTGGAAAGTGGTATACATTGCCTGGGCTTAAAGTTAGTTTTATTTAAAATCTGCTTGTTGCAACCCCAAAGATGAAGGAGGCACTGGGTCTTAGTTGCTGGGCCCTTCTCTCTTCCTCTGGCCCCTTTCCAAGGGAGGACAGACTCTTGCTTAGAACACTTGGGCTTTTAGGTTATAGAAAGAGCTCTCTCTGGGATGCACAGTAGAGGCCACTCAGGGTTGGCTGGAATCAAGTGCTTTAATAAATAATATTAAGACGGTAGTGACATCATTAATTCATGAAATAAGGATGTAATTAGAGATCTGGGAAACAGGGAAGGGAGTGGGTTAGTCAGACGCCTCCTCCTGCCTCCTGTGCACGTCTTCTCCAACTTTTGCTTCCTAATATGATACTGAAACATTCTGTCCTAAGACTAAGCCTCCAGAGCCTCCAAACACACTCTTCTTCCCAGCTTTGTGTTTCGACAACACAAACACAAACATTGAGTTACCAGCCTGCTCTCAAAGCATCACCGAGAATTAGAAAAGAGGCAAATAGCTTCCATCACATTTCCCAGGGAGGAAAGGGAAACACGGACTGGAAGAAAGTGGCGTAGGGCCACACAGCCATGACATTGGAGGTCAGCCCCTATCTTCTTGGATAATAGTCAATAAGATTGTAGCAAAGGGAATCCAGCAGCATATCAAAAGAATTATACACCGTGACCACGTGGGTTTTATCCCAGGGTCTAAAGGTTGGTTCAATATACATAAATCTATAAATATAATACATCACATAAACAAACTAAAAAATAAAGACCATATGATTCAATAGATGTAGAAAAGGCTTTTGAAAATATCTAGCATCCTTCCATGATCAGAACACTTAAGCAAATAAGTATAGAAGGGACTTTTCTTAAACTGACAGAGGCTATCTACAGCAAACCAACAGCCAATATCATTTAGAATGGAGTAAAATTGAAAACATTTCCATTCAGATCAGGTACCAGTCAAGGTTGCCCATTGTCTCCACTGCTTTTTAACATTGTACTGAAAGTCTTAGCCATCACAATAAGGCAAGAGAAGGTGATCAAGGGAATACAAATAGCGTCAGAGGAGATCAAACTTTCATTCTTCACAGATGATATCATTTTCTACCTGGAAAACCCTAGGAACTCAATCACAAAACTCTTAGAAATGATCAAGGAATAGAGTAGTGTCTCGGGATACAAAATCAATACTCACAAATCAGTAGCTTTTATATCTACTAATAATAATCAAGCCGAAAAAACAGTCAAGGACTCTATTCCCTTTACAGTTGTGCCATAGAAGATGAAATATTTGGGAATTTACCTAACAAAGGATGTGAAAGATCTCTATAAAGAGAATTATGAAACTCTGAGAAAAGAAATAGCTGAAGACGTTAACAAATGGAAAAATGGGGTGGTGCCTGTGGCTCAAAGGAGTAGGGCGCCAGCCCCATATACCGGAGGTGGCGGGTTCAAACCCAGCCCTGGCCAAAACTGCCAAAAAAAAAAAAATGGAAAAACGTACCATGCTCATGGCTGGGAAGAATCAACATTGCTAAAATGTCCATATTTCCCAAAGCAATTTACAAATTTAATGCAATACCTATCAAAGCACCACCATCATACTTTAAAGACATTGAAAAAATAGTACTTTATTTTATATAGAACCAGAAAAAACTTCAAATAGCCAAGACATTACTCAGAAATAAAAATAAATCAGGAGGACTCATGCTACCTGACTTCAAACTATATTATAAATCTATAGTGATCAAAACAGCATAGTATTTGGCACAAAAATAGAGAGGTAGATGTTAAGAACAGAATTGAGAATCAAGAGATGAACCCATACACTTATTTCATCTTTGTTAAGCCCATCACAAATATAAATTGGGGGAACGATTCCCTATTTAACAAATGGTGCTGGGAGAATTGGCTGGCAACTTATAGATGGCTGAAACTGGACCCATACCTTTCACCATTAACAAAAATTGACTCTCACTGGATAAAAGATTTAAACTTAAGAAATGAAACTATAAAGATTCCTGGAGAAAGTGCAGGAGAAACACTTGAAGAAATTGTCCTAGTAGAATACTTTTTGAGGAGGACCCTCTGGGCAAGTGAAGCAACACCAAAACTACATTACTGGATCTGATCAAACTAAAAACTTCTGCACTGCCAAGAACACAGCAAGTAAAGGAAACAGAGAACCCTCAGAAAAGGAGAAGATATTTGCAGGTTATGCTTCTGATAGAGGTTTGATAACCAGAATCCACAGAGAACTCAAACTTATTAATAAAAAAAGAACAAGTAATCCCATTTCATTATGGGCAAGGGACTTGAACAGAAGCTTCTCTGAAGAAGATAGACTCATGGCCTACAGACAAGTGAAAAAAATGATCATCATTTTTAATCATCAGAGAAATGCAAATCAAAACCACTTTGAGATATCTTCTAACTCCAGTAAGAGTGACTCACATAACAAAATCCCAAAACTACAATGTTTACATGGATGTAAAGAAAAGGGAACACTTCTGCACTGCTAGTGGGAATGCAAGCTAGCACATTCCTTTTGGAAAGAAGTTTGGAGAACACTCAGGGATCTAAATGTAGACCCACCATTTAATCTAGCAATTCCTCTACTAGGTGTATATCCAAAAGACCCAAAATCACTTTGTAACAAAGATATTTGCACCAGATTGTTCATTGCAGCTCAATTCATAATAGCCAAGTCATGGAAGAAGCCCAAGTGCCCATCAGCTCATGAATGGATAAATAAATTGTGGTATATGTATACCATGGAAGATTATGCAGCTTTAAAAAAAGAGGGAGATTTTACCTCTTTCACATTTCCATGGATGGAGCTGGATCATGTCCTACTTAGTAAAGTATCTCAAGAATGGAAGAAAATATCCAAAGTACTCAGTACTATTATGAAACCAATTTACAATCATTCACACTTTCATACGAAGAATAGATCAGAACTATGGCCCAGGATGAAGGAGGATGGAGGGTATGGTAGGAGAGAGGAGAGGTCAGGTGCAGGGAGGGTGAATGGTGGGATCACACCTATCATGCATAATGCAAGGGTACTTGTCAGATTTTTTTAATATAGAGTATAAATGTCTTAACACAATAATTAAGTAAATGAGATGAGGTTTATATTAACCAGTGTGATGTAAACACTCCTAATTCTATATGAAATCAGAACACTGTACCCCATACATGCATTAATGTATACATGATCTATGCGTTTATGATTTAATAAAAAAGAGTAAAATCAGAAAAAAGTTAAGTATAATATAAGACAAAGGAGGTATTATAGTAGATATATAGATGGTTGGCATAAAGTGTAGAAAAGGGATCAAGGAAGAACGTGTTGTATAAACTGACTATTGTAGAACATTAAAAAAAATTAGTTCATAAAGCACTATAACAATGAGGTGATCAATAAGGACTTAGGACTAATATTTTTAGAAATTACTCAAAACCCTTCACTTCTGTCTTTCTATCTCAGTTATTCATCATCAGATTGCCTCCAGAATGAGCAATTGAAACTTCCTATGAATAATATTTAAGGCCTATCATCAACTAGCTTTCAAAAAATCTCCTAGATTCTTCATTGACCACATTTTGTTACACACTTATTATGTAGCCACAGCAAGCCATGTCTTTTCAGGGTTCTATCTTTTCTGTCATGGTTCTGATATTGAATATCCACTTCTTTCTTCTTATGAAAAGGCAGTCTTCATGACTCAACTAAAATTTCACCTCACCCACGAACCTTTTCTCATCCATTTGATATTAATCATTTTTTCCTCTGTACTTTATAGCAGCTTTTTGTACCAGTATTTAAAAACTTATTTCAACTTACCTTATTCCATCTTAGTTTTTATTAATCATGTGTTTCCTCCTTGATCTCAGCTACATTATAAACTTCCTAAAGGAATAGATGGAAATATTTGTTGCCATAATGTCTGTTGGTGCTTGACAGAAGCTATAAAATTTACCCCCCATATTTCACATGTTGATGTTTTAATTAACTGTTTCAAGCCAGTTATAGATCCCTTTATAAACTATCACTTTGGACAATTAGCTTATACATTAACTATAGTGCCTCTACAGTCTAGACTATGAATGCCTTGAGGGCTCTGACATTATGTTAATATTTCACTTCTGTATATCTAATCCAGTGCCCGGTACACATGAAGGCCACAATAAAATATTACTGAACAAATAAACAAACACCCAGAGGAGAATATCTCCCCTAGTGACATATAACCTACACATATTGTTGTTATTATAGAGATTGTGTCCAAACAGTATGGATGATAGACATAGCATACACTTTTATAGATTAGAAGTTGCACAAGTAAAGATCAATATCTAATGGTGAAAATAATAGCTTGCTATTCTCATCACTTCCCTTAAATTGTTCTGCCAATCCTTAATTTCAGAACATTTTCTATCATGATTTCTTCTTAAATAACTCAAGAATCTGGTTATAAAAGGGAATTGCCATAAAAACACATTTAAATGTGTGTCATGCCAGAAAATAAGGTGTCACCATGAATGCTATAATTAAGGCTAAAAAGGCAACTAGACTATAAGCACATAATTTTAAGGCTTTTATTTCCCACAGAAAGATTTCTGAAGGTAAAACTTTTCATGGCTCTTCTTAGCCTAACTGCCCGTTTTATTTTAGAAAGTTTTGGGGAAATGCATCACTTTTTTGTAGTTAATTTGACCTAAAATGCACATTTTAGTCACTCAGAAATTATTCACATGCTTTTATCACTGCTAAATGATTCAAAACAATTTGGTTTTAAAATTTCAAGCTTGTTATGTGTGCAACACTGAATGAAGTGTGACATAATCATAATCAAAAAAGTTGATTGTCAAAATTGAAAGAATTATAAACATTTTACGTATCTTATTTAAAATAGTATACAGAGAGTTCCTGAGTTACAAACATACAATTTAAGTACAACTCTCACTTATGAACAAAGGCTATTACAATAAATCCCCAAGTTATAAACAAGTGACTGATATACGACTTGCATTAACAACCAGGGGCTATTACAGGTAATAGGTAAATGTACCTATTCCTAATTATATTCAAATTAAACCTCAAAACAAACCTGGAAAACCTATCTTGTTCATAAGTTTCTTTATGCTATAAATATTTCTGATTCTTTGCAGAAGAGACAATTATGTACAAGGTCTGACAATTAAGTTCAGGAAGTTCGTCCTAGAAAAAGTGTTACATAACTCCTTGCTGAATATCACTATGATCACCTTCAAAGTACTCCCTTTGGGAAGCTACGCACCAATGCCTAGTCCACGCTTCAAAGCACTAATGGAACACTTTTTTGGAATGACCATCAGAGCTCTCATCATATGAAGGTCTGACAATTAAGTTCATAAACTCATCTTAGAATAAGTACTATATACTTTATTGCTGAATATCACTATGGTCACCTTCAGAGTACTCCCTTTGGCCACGTGGTGACCATAGTGATATTCAGCATATGTAACACTCAAGAATGCGTTAGCAAGTTTAATTTTCAGACCTCATATACTCTATTCTCAGCAGCTATAGATAGTAAAGATTCAGGTAGTCAGGGAGAGAGATGAGGGGAGAAGGAAAGAGAAAATGAGGAGTAGGCTATTCAGTTTTCTTTGTTTTAAGGAAATGTTTTCCTTTACAGACTTCGCTTCTTGGTATTACAGGAACATTCACACCACAAAATACCATTTATTCTCCAATATGAAGAGTCAGTAAGTAATAATGCACCATCTCATTGATCCATGCAAGCCTTAATTTTTACTGTGGTAACGTAACAAAACAAAATAAACAGAAAAATGTCTTGAGGTCTACCCTCTTAGCAAACATTTAAGTGTATAGTACAGCATTGCTAACTATATGTACATCATTGCACAGAAAGTCTCTGCAAGACTTTCATCTTGCGTGACTGAAACTTTATAGTCAATAAATAGTGATTGCCTTTTGTCCACTCCTCTCAGTCCCTGTCCACCACTATTCTACTTTCTGCTTCCATGAGTGTGACTACTTTAGATACCTAATATAAATGAAATCATGCAGAACTTTTCTTTCTATGACTGGCTTATTTCAGTTAGCATAACTTCATCAAGCATCATGGTTCATATATGTTGGAACATATGACAGAATTTCCTTCTTTTTATGACTGAAAAATATTCCATTTTGTGTGTGTGTGTGTGTGTGTGATGAAGTAGCAACTGGTAATGAACCTGAAACAGCAATAATTTTCCAAGCAATATTTGGCCAAAGTACAGAACAGCATAAAAGTATATGAAGCAGCTGATAAAGTGGAAGAGCAAATGATAATTACACAGAAAGTGCAGAAACTCCAAAAGATGTCAGGCATCTGATAATGCAGTTGAAGTCATTTGTTGTAGAAAATGGTCCAGGTGTGCTGAATAGTGCATCCAGCATTGTGAGTGCTTTCTTCACTTACTTTTGTAATAAGAATATGAAACACATCAAGTTGATTCTTTTTTCAGAATGATTAAACCAAGAGAAAATAGTAAATGTATTGATTTTGTATGATACTGTATGTATGATTTTACTGTGTTTTGATTATGTATGATTTCATATGATACTCTGTAATAAAAGTTGTATAAGTACAGTAAGTGTACATATCAGTACAATAGGCCTAGTTCCTTATGTTGATCACCTCTGTATATTGACCAGTTTGTTACAGTCCCTGGGGTGGTCAACTTGCAAAGTCTTTACTGCATTATATGTATATTTACCTTAATCTATTTCTAAACAAAGTGTGAATGATTCAGCAGCATGATTCTTCTTGACTGCTTACAGGAAAAATGAAAATAAGAGAGAAATGATTTAAAGACAGAATTGTCAACCACAAAAGAAGTAGAACTTAAATATTTAGAAAATTATCATCCCAGTCTATTATAAAGATTAAGAAAGCATATTTGGGGGGATGCCAATCATGTGGCTAAATAGCTACCTGATAAAGACATCAGTATGAATCTGCCATCTCAACAGGAGCTAGGAGGTATTCCTTATAATACCAGGGAAAGTAGTCTGTCATCTAACATGAAACTTGGACCTATTGTCCAAAACAATGGAAGAATGAACCTGAAAGCATTTTAGAGATCATCAGGTCCACCCTCCAATTACAGGCCCAGAGTTCAAAGGCCTAGGAGAAGAACAATTTCAAAGAAGGGCCCATTAATTAATGCCCAGATTGCCTCACACTGCAGTGCAGACTGGGTTCCTCACACTGCAGTGCAAGTTCTGTCACCATGCTCCTCAGCTTCTCCAAGTATTATCTCCACAGAGGACACTACATCCAGCAATTCTTTAGAACTATATCTGCCCCTATAGAGCTGTGTGGCCCACGTAGAGAATTGTCACAGAAGTGGGGCCACTGCAGGAAGTTCTTATTAAGGCAATGCCCAGCAGAACCGTGGGGCTCATTATAGATGGATAGTATTCCATTGTATATATATGTATATCCCATTATCATTATCCATTTATCTATTGAAGGACATTTACATCAATTCCACATCTTGTCTATTGTGAATAATGTAGAAATAAACATACAGAGCAAATATGTCTTCAATATACTGATCTTCTATCCTTTGTATATATACTCAGTAATAGGATTGCTGGATTACATGGTAGTTCCTTTTCAGTATTTGTAGAAAACTCAATAGAGAGTGATCAGGTTTACACTCCCACCAACAGTGAAAATAACAATAGTCAAGCAGAAAATATAGTCAAGGACTCTATTCCTTTGACAATAGTGCCAAAGAAGGTGAAATACCTGGAAATTTATCTAACAAAGAACACAAAAGATCTCTATAAAGAAAATTATGAAACCCTAAGAAAAGAAATAGCAGAAGATGTTAACAAATGGAAAAACATACCATGCTCATAACTTGGAAGTATCAACATTGTTAAAATGTCCATACTACCCAAAGCAATCTATAGATGTAATGCAATCCCTATCAAATCACCAATGTCATAATTTAAAGAACTTGAAAAAATAGTACTTCATTTTATATGGAAGCAAAAAAAAAACCCAAATAGCCAATATATTACTTAGAAATAAAAACAAATCTGGAAGCATCACATTATAAGACTTCAGGTTATACTCCAAATCTATGGTGATCAAAATAGGTTGGTACTGGCACAAAAATAGAGATGTAGATATATGGAATAAATAGAGAACATGGATATGAACCCAGCCATATCCTCTTTTGATCTTTGATAAGCCTAACAAAAACATGCACTGGGGAAAAGAAGCCCTATTTAACAAATGGTGCTGGGAGAACTGTCTAGTGACCTGTAGAAGACTGAAACTGGACCCACATCTCTCACCACTAACAAAAATTGATTCTCACTGGATAAAAGTTTTAAATTTAAGACATGAAACTATTAACATACTAGAAGAGAGTGTAGGGAAAATGCTTGAAGATATTGGCCTGGAAAAATATTTTATGAGCAGGACCTCCCTGGCAATTGAAGAAACACCAAAAATATATTACTGGGATCTGATCAAGCTAAAAAGCTTCTGCACAGGTAAGGCCACTACAAGTAAGGAAAACAGAAAGCCTTTGGAATGGGAGAAGATTTTTGCAGGTTGTGGTTCTGACAAAGGTCTGATAACTAGAATCCACAGAGAACTCTAATAAGAACAAACAACCTCATTTATTTGTGGGCAAAAGACTTGAACAGAAACTTCTCTGAAGATGACAGGTGCATGGCCTACAACACAAGAAAATATGCTCATCATCGTTCATCATTCCACATTGTATACCAAATCATCACATTCTACCCCATAAATGCATATAGTTAATTTAATAAAAATTAAATTTTAAAAAGAGTTCCCATTTTTCTGAATCCTCGCTAGTTATTTGTTATCTGTTTTATAATAGCCATTCTAACTAAGATGATATTTCATTGTGGTGTTAATTTGCATTTCAGTGATAATTAGCATGTGAGTATTTTTTCATATACTTGGACATTTGTATGTCTTCTTTAGAAAAATTTCTAGTTAGACTATCCTTTGGTCATTTTGAATGGGATTACTTGTTTGTTTGTTTTGCTGTTGAGTTGTTTGAGTTCCTTGTCTGTTGTGGCTATTAGTTCCTTTGTCAGATGAATAACTTGAAACTTGCATATTCACTTTATTTAATTATTTTATCACTTATTTTTAGATAGTGGAATACTTTGTGTTCACTTAAACCCTAATTATGATTATTGCTTAGTTGCTCTATTTCTTTTAAACTTATATGTTTTATATATTAGGCTATTTGTAGGTGGCAGTTTTGCATTTACCTATAATATATTTATACAGATGTGTAGTGTAGTTTATACAAATGAATATATTTTTAATAATTAACTACAAACCAGAACCCTTTTTCTAATGTGTGTATTATTTTACTACTCCAATTTAATATCCTTTGAAAATCTTCCTGTGGTTGTATAATATTCTCTTTTTTATTTCCTAAAATGCAATCATCTTAAGTAAAGAAATTTTTATGAGTAATAAAACACATTTTATTCAGTCATGTGTATATTTTAAATAAAAGAAATAATTTCAATAACCAAACAAGATGCTGTTCAGCAGCTACTGTAGTGGAAATCATTTGACATGTCTTTTTATACATTTTCTGGTTCTGTAGTTAGAAAAGGGGGAAGGGAACCTGAATACAGTGTTTCTCTGAAATTACTCCTCGTTACTGGTTTATAAATAAATGTCCAACTTTCTGGTAACAAAGCTAATCAGTTTCTCATTTTGATTTTTGTTATAAGTAATTAGCTCATAGAATGATTTTGCCTCCATCATTTAAAAACATAATTAGTGTTCCAAATGAAAGATGAGTATTTCACCATCTAAAAGCGATCACTGTGATTAACAGTCTCAGCTTCTGATGGACTTGTCTGGCTGTCTCATTTGCAAAACAAAATGTGTTTTTAATGGCAAATTTTAAAAACACACTTTTTGTTTTAATAATGAAATTGTATTTGTTGTCCTATTACTGGCACACCAAGCTACCCTACCTGCAACTGCAAAACTCTTTTTCTAGTTTTAAGCCTAAAGAAAGTATACCAGTATACTTTCACATATATCTTATATATTTTTGCTTAAATAAGGTTAGATGCTTCTAATCTTCCTATTTCTTTAGTTTATCGGGCAAACTAACCCAGCGTGGAGTCAAGTGACCATTGAACGCTTTTATTTTAAAATAATTGTTTCTGTGTTAGAGAGTCTGTGTATTTTAGCAGATTCCCATGGTAAGAAAAAGGCTGTCAATAGCAATTCATTAATTTAGTGCCTGTTCTGCTTTTACTAAGTTTAGCTAATTCAGATAGCAAGCACAAGAATTGGTTCCACCCTGAGTCGATTGAGGCTGCTTAAGTAATTGATACAAGAGTAAGGCACCAGTTGACTTATTTGTAAAATGATTCTGATTCACTCATCTTTCTTCTTCTAACAATTCACTCTGACTAGTATGCCTTGATTTAATTTAACCAATCAATAAATTTTGAGGACCTACTTTACCTACATTGTAAAAGGTATTGGTCAGAGATAAGTAAAAAGCAATCACCAATATCAATGAACTTGAATTTACGAAAATAATAAAGGGCAAATGTTCAAACAGCAGCAATACCATGTAAGAGGCAAAGTATACTACTTACTGTTTGAGAGGTACAGAGAGGTAGATGGATTAGACGAGGAAAAGAGGGCATCTGACTCAGGGATCCAGACACAACAGGTAGCTTTACGAATGAGCCATATTTGATTATAATTAAATGATTTATTACAGAAATATATATTTAATGTCTATTTCCTTCAGTATAATTTAAATTTCACATCAACTGTGATTATGTCTGTCTTGTATCTAATACAATGGCTACACAGTAGCACAGTAGGCATTCAGTAATTGTTGATAAATAATGAGTTCAAAAGGCAAATAATAACATCGAAGCAAGTGGATTCATTCTAGTAATGCTAGAATCAATTAATAGAGCTTTCCAGAATTATTGTAGGGAAGGTTCCTTTAAGAGAAACTATGAGATAGAAGAAGCATAAACTCTAGACCCAAAGTGCCTAGGTTTGAATCTTGACTCTGTCACTTAAAAGCTGTGTTACCTTAGGAGAATTAAAACTTCCTTGCACTGTAGTTTCCTTGTCTATAAGCTGAGAACATTAATAGTGCATACACATATGTGTGTTGGGAGAATTAAATGAGTTAATACTGGTATAAAACTTATGACAGTGCCTGGCATCGTGTGTGTGCACGTTCGTCTACATTTCTGTGTGTATACTGCTGCTACCACTATTAACCAGAACCACTATTACTTGTACACCACAAATTGGCCTTTACTGTCAAGGATCCAAAGATGGATAGCATCACTCTTGGGTTTTGCTGGGAAACAGATAAAGAAGTATGTGATTACAACAAATTTTACCTGTTACATTTTGGATTGTCTGAAGACTTGATATAAGATTAATCATTTTAACCAATATAATGTTATCAGATCTGTCATGCATAGATCCTTAATCTTCTAAGAATTTTGTTACAGTGTATTATATACAATAATGAAAATAAAACAGTATAGTTACTTTTTCTTTCACAGATTAAAGGCAATTTTTTTCTTCTTCTTTTTTTTACTTCATGTTGCTTTTAGTCTAACTTTTCAAAGTAAATATTTTCAATATTTTGAGCAATTTTCAATCTTTCTTCTTTTCCAAATACATTCATTTTAGGCTACAAAATTTCTTCTAAATAGTACTTTTTCTGCATTCCACAAAGTGTAATTTACAGAGGTTTAAAATACATCATGGTTTCTATTTTAGATCATTATTTATTTAGAAATTTGTTCTTTTAGGTGTTTTTAATTCCCCCACACAGCAGTTGAACACACAAGTTTTATTTGAGTGACACATTTGTTGACAAGTTTGCATGCTGGAGAAGTCCCTCATGGCATGAGACTGCCCAAGGCTATGGCATAGGACTGACCATCCAAAACAGGAAGAGGAAAAGAGAACTCCCAGAGGAGAGGAGAATTGGAGATGAAGCTCATGTGTCTTAGTGATGTCACTCAGCAGCACTTTAGGGAATCTCTGGGTCAGAGAACTTCCAAAGGCAGCAATGGCTTAGGGCCTTTATAGCCACAGGGTTTATCTTATCTATGGCTAGCAGATGTGCAGTTTCACAGGGTGTTCAAAACAGGCAGACTCTAAATGGATAAATATTTGCTTATTTGGGGGCATGTGTAAAACAATGGGATGTGTAAAAATTGAGTGCAGTGCCAGAGAGCATTTGAGCTAACAGGTCTCAGCTTGCCATGAAGAAATAAACAATCTAAGGCCACCTTTGGTTCATTTATATAATAAATTTTGAAAAGGCATGTGCATTTATTTAATATGCTATGGAGCCTGAACCTCTAAGCTTAGCTCTTTACCAATGGGCATCATGATGAAATAGTTTATATTTCACGCCTGCTACACTAATTCTTAACCAACTCTTTTAAGCTCTAGCAGTAATTTCACAATGAATGGTAATAAAGTAGTTCCTAGGGAGCCACAGCCAAGACCTTGTCTTTCTATGTGAGCCAAAGTTACTAAAATATAAGATGCTGGAGGGGAAGGAATCATGAGCTATATCATCTGATTCAATGGTTCACTTAAAAGATGAAGAAGTTGAGTCACAGAAAACCTAAATGATTCATTTGTAGTCACATTGCTAATTAGTGACAATACCACAACTAGGTTTTCTGATTCTCAGTCCAGTAGTTTTCCTACTGTGCAATAACAGTCCAAAATCTAGCATTTATACTAATTTTATAAATAGGATTTACTAATTGTTTTCTCCTAAGATGCTCAGTTTATTTTATATGCATTTCTCATTTTGTCTTTGTCAAAATTATATGTTACAAATGATGAAAACAGACAAAAAATGTAAACAGAACTAAAACCAAGACGGGGTAACCATTCCCAAGCCATTCCGCTTTGAGCTACATAATGATAGTTGGCATATAGTTATAATTAATAGGAATACAGTTAATATTGCACTGCTACAATGAAATTTCATCCTGACAAGCATTTTCTCTCACTAAATCAGTCAACTAAAAGTGTTATTTGAAAAGAGCAACAGTGGACAATTTTTTTCAATTTTAATTCATTCTTGGGAATGGATATTATTTCAGTAAGTTTTTTTTATGAGTATAAACAAGTTTCTGCTTGCTCCCTAGCAACTGTACCCTCCCAAGATACAGAAGGTATACATAAGGTATGAGGGATGCACGCTATGGGCTTTGTTGTATTCGGTTTTGTTTTGTTTTTCACTAAAAGTCTTATAATAGAAGGCATTTACCACATCCTCTTATCACTAACTCTTGTGACCCAGTCTTTTAAACATGTAAGCCTTTGAGGATATGTGTTTAACTACTGTTTCAGTTATGAAGTTGAACTGGGGAATTGCTTTGATGTTCTTTTTAAGGTTTAGGCACATTTTCTTCTTCAAATGAAATGAATGATAGCTTCAAAGCTAATCTTGGCTCCTCAAAAAGAAAAAGCTGAGTATACAGCAAGCACACAATTTACATTTATCTGCAAACATGAAGAAAGCAAGTGAATCTGCTGTGAAAGGTGAATATTTCAGAAATATTTGGAATATGCATACATCAAAGTAAGTTATGCTGATAACCTGTCAATCTTAGAGCACAGATCATCTGTAACTAAAGTACCTCACCTGAATCATGTTAATTTTCTGGAATAAGGTATTCTCTTCTTTGTTTCTTAGTCCTTTTTTTATTGCTTCTAGTACAGAGTGTTCCACAAGAAAAATAACTGATGACCAAACAACAGCATTTCATAAGTATCGCTGGCATTAATCAGTGTGCTCAAATCCAAGGAGCTATTATTTTAGCCACATTTAAATCCTGATTGCATTTTATTCTGCCTTGGCAATGTGCACAATGTGATCTTCATTAGAATGTATTTTAAGCTTTCACATGCTGGCATGGCCGTTATTTGTATCCTGCACTGTGAGCAGTAAATCATGCGGAAGATGCCTGGATGCAGAGTACCAGGCTCCAAAACCTGTCTCCTTTTTGTCTTCATTTTGTTACTTAGTGTTCCTCATGGAGGGAAAGGGGTTTTAGAATATTAACACCACTGGGAACTAAGTATTTGAGACTCTCAGCTCCCTACCACTTTAAGTGAATTTAAAGAAGTTCCCCTGGCATCTTTACTTGGGTGAGACAACAGAAAGTAGATGTTGTATATTCGGATAACTTGGTTCATGATAGGATTCTGCAGAATTATTTCTAATGCTTTGGGTAGTTTGAAAAAAATGCTAAAGGGACCAATGTTCTGAACTTCTTCTGACCACCTGCATATTTGTGTCCCTAGTCTTAAAGATCTTTTATATTCACTCCAGAAAGTGTCGGGACCCTCACACTTGTTCCATTCCCCTTAGTGGTGTGGACATAGAATATAAGGAACCATTTAATATGAATTTGACAGTAAAAAAAATGTGAATTAGGTCAAGTTTGGCATCCAGACCTGACTTCCAATAGGATGTACCCTTGCCACTAGGGGTTTATCAATGGCACATTCTATAGTGTCAAATAATGTTGGAAAACATAGGATTCTGAGACAGATACTTGAAGTTTAATTCTAGTTCCCCCACTTAAAATTTTAGGATCTAAGGCAGTAGTTTTCTATAGGGAGTAATTTTGCACCCTGCCTCACTCTGCCCTCTTCCTTGATATAATGTTAAAAATGTTACAAGATTTTGTCATTGTGCTATCAATTTTTGGTTCCTCTAGAAGTGCTTGCTTTCACGAATAGTTGTTAAATTTGGTGTTTTGTGTGGCAGGACAATAGCTAGTGGTTTCTATTTGGCCATCTTGCTCTACCTCATCTTAAAATTTTTTAATAAAATATACTAAAAAGGCTTACAAAATTCAGCGATGAAAGTAAATACATTATTGTGAAATACCTGTTTTGGCTTTTGGCAATATACACACACATATGCAAATAGGTTGAGCATCCCAAATCAAAAAATCTGAAATCTAAAATGCTCAAAAATCGGAAACGTTTCAGCACAGGCATGACACTCAAAGAAAATAACCTTTGAAGCATTTTGGATTTCATATTTTTATATTAGAGATGCTTAACCTGTAGGTATAATGTAAATATTCCAAATTCTAAAAAATCAAAGATACTTTGGGTCTGAATCACTTCAAATAAGAAATATTCAACATATGGTTATACACACACACGTATATATGTATATATATACATACATCTATAAAAATTAGGCCATGATATAAATTCACTTGTTTTGTGACTAAGAAAATTTGAAAAATTTATCACTAAACTAAGGTTTGGGGTTTGGTTTTTGTTTTTCACAGTTAGGATGGGTTCACAATGTACCATTCATAACTTCTTACCCAGTCAGTCCCCTTTAATGTATATGGCCGTGGAATTGTAGGATGACTAGCCAACATGGGAAGAGGACAGTCTGTGACAATAAAAACACATAATATAATCTTTTCAGTGAAAAGGATAATATATTTAATTTTTGGTGCCCTATTTGCCTATGACAATACTCTATATAAAGCATACATTCAGCAAATAACTGTGACTTGATTTCATGAAGCAATATGATAATAGGCAAAACACTGCATTGATGCTTTCAGAACCTTGACCTATAAGTCTCAGAAAAATTTTTATGCTGGCTGACCAGATTTTGACAAACAAAACTATCACGTTTTTATTTTGTTTTCTCCTTTAAAAGGAATAACTAGTAGATAAGGTATATACCCCCAAATGATGCCTCTAGATGACATATTTTTGCCATAATTTAACACGACAGAAAAATGTAACCCTGGGAATATGTAACCATTTGAGTGACTTAAAGAAAGAATACAATTTAATGGAATAATGTGGACCTGAAATGCAATAATGCAAACCTAAAATGAGATCACCAGCAAGTTCTTCTCTAGCCACTGGCCAGAGGTGGACACAAAATTCTCTAAAGTATGAATGGCATATAGCAAATTAATAGATGCCACAAATCTGAGTGAGGGAAATGCTTTTGATGATAAAATAAGGATCCTGATGGATTGTCAAAGGTTGATAAATGGCCAAGTAAAGTCAAATAAGGTAAGTTATAATAAGTATAAGAATTTAGATCCAAATAGCCAACTATACAAGCACAATATGAAACAGATATGGCTTAGTAAGAATACATTTTTGTAAAGAGAAAAAGTTTAAAAAGAAAGGAAAATAAAAAGATCTTTTGGCTTAAAATAAATACAAAATGAGTGTCTGGATTCGCTGAAGACTCCAACCTGGGTTAGGTTCTACAGGGGAAATGATGCTGGGGGGAAATCAGGAGACCTTACACGAACTTAATGTATGATGTCTGAGCCTGTAGAGGCGTACATTGACTGGCATGCCACAGTGGCAGATTGAGTTAATGAAGTGACTTCCTGACTTCTCAGAATCCTTGTATTGACCTCTAACACAAAGGGTATATGCACAATGTAATAGTGCCAAGATTCTAGTAGGATGGGAAGAATCCCAAGCCCCTAGGAAGACTGGGTAAAAAGGAAATGGGTGGGTGATCAAGAACATGGGGTAGTGAGTTGTCAACAGTGGCTGATAATGCATTTAGAAAAGGAATTGGGGAAAACAAGTTTCATTCCCACAGGGCAAGCAAGCCACGTTTCCTAATCTAACTGCCAATCAGGAGTTCAAAGGATTTAGGTCCATTAAAGGTCTTAGCCCTGCTTGCTTGCTGTCTCTCCAGGCAGAGATGGTCTTAGAGAATTTGCCCTGTCTGGGGTCCTCTGGCTTCTTTCATCTTCTGTGGTCTTGATGAGCCCCCAGGGAAGATGTGCATCTGTGCTTTTTGCCCTGATGGAGGCAGGGAAACCCACAGAGAGACCAGCCTATCTACCTCCCACAAAGGTGTACATTTGTAAAACACTAATTAAAATTTATGTAATATTAATATAACCATAGTATTTTAAGGAAAAGACCACACCTCAGTACAGTGTTCAGTTCCGTGAACCATAACATAGCTGTCACATACCAATGTCACTTCGGTTCCTGATGAACATCAATGTGAGACTCAGACCCCAGAATAATTAGTACTACAATTTCATGAAAATCCCATATAGTTTACATATCATTGTACAACTAACAAAACTTTAATCACATTTTTGGCATATTCTTTTCATTATATTGTTTTGATGTGTGGCTGGGATAGATGTATGTGCTCTATTCACTGCATGCCTTCAGATATTTCTAGGTTCTCCCATGGGGACAAAGTAGTAGTGACCTTTGGGGGGGTTACATTTTTCACTTCTTGCCTCATAACTCTTCCTTTTGGTTCAGTATCAAACATTCCTCTTGTCACCACCCCTTGTCTTTGATTGTACTCATGTCCACAAAGATTCATTGCCACTGTATTTTTTTTTTTTTTTTTTGTGGAGACCATTCGGATTTTGGGTGTGCCTACTTAAGTTTTTTTTTTTCACAGAACTCATGCCAAATCTTTCAAAAAGTATTTTCTTCCTGATTTTTTTCTCTGAAAGAAGTTGTGACTAGTGGCTATTTGTTTCCCAAAAAGTCACATATGAATTGTATGCTGCAATGTCAATGATGTTGAAGAAAATTACCAGGGGCCAATGCTGAGTTGCCCAGTGACAGGAATGTGTTCTCATGCACTTATCAAAGTGCATCAATACTGCTTTAGTCTCATTATAAAAGTGGATTACATCAGGCTTTGTGTCCATCACCTTTATGTCTTCAGGCTGTGTGGAAAATACAGTAATCACCTTTCCTATTTTGGAATATAACTTACTAATGTCACATAGTGAGAGAAAGCAAATCTTTATTAGAGAAAGAGTTTTTCATCAATGCTGGCCTGAGTCTTAGAGGCAAATGCTTTTTATCACTGCGAGCAGTACTAACTTTGGTTATATTCTTTTGAAGCAAGTTAAAAGCCAAGGCAATGGAGGTAAACTTTCTGTCCATGGTAATATCTCTTCTAAAATAATCTAAATGACAGTTCTGAACCAGTTATTTTACAATCTCAGAGCCACTATTGTAATTTCTCAGAAGGTTCTCTGATTTCTCTGGCACAAAATGGCACTTTGTAGAAAAATTACACAAAAGATTCAGTGCAATTCCATGCTTCCCAGGTTTAGTTGGGTATGTAAAGTCTAAATGGACAATGCCCATGGAAAGACCAGTTCCTCTCCAACAGTGACAGACTTGTGAGTATCGTAGTAAACTGAGAGCTTATCTGTAATCATATTCCAAAGCTCTCAAGCTGGAACAAACTTATCATGCTGCCTGCAACCTTTACATGTTGCAGCATCATCAAAACATAGAAATTTCAGTAGGAATCACATTGTGTGTTCTGAAAATGTAGCACAGTAAACTGGAAAATTCTCCTCACTAAAAAGATCATGCATGTGTCTTTATTTTTCACAATACATGACAATTTAGAAAAAATTTCCACTAGCCCTAATATTTCTTCTTTTATAAAATTGCCAGAATTTTGAATTAATACATCTTTACATTATCTTTTTTTTCTTTGAGATAAGAGTCTCACTTTTTAGCACTTGGTAAAATGTTGTGGCATCACAGCTTATAGCAACCTAAACCGCCAGGGATCCCCTTGCCTCAGCCTCCCAAGTAGCTGGGACTACAGGTGCCCATCACTACACCTGCCTATTTTTAGACACAAGGTCTCACTCTGGCTCAGGCTGGTCTCAAACCTGTGAACTCAGGCAATCCACCTGCCTCAGCCTCCCAGAGTGCTAGGATTAGAGGCGTGAGCCACCATGCCCGGCCCTTACATGACTCTTGATTAGATGGAGTTTCTGATTTGTAAACTTGATAATCACTTCCAGTGTTTTATTATCAATAAAATAGTTGGAAAGCATCCAGTAGAGTTTTGAGGTCTAGTCCTGATTGTATTCCTGGTTGAGTACTCATAATATTAGCCAATTGTCATCTCTCTTGATCCTTTATCACCTGTGAGTTCCATCATTTCTGATGGCTCTTTCATCTGAGCCATAGGCTTCTCTGTTTTTACAACTGGGCATGGTCTTCTTCTCTTGGGCTCTATATTTTGCATTTATTCCTCTCTATGGTCATCAACTTCTTCCATTTCATTCTCTTCCTGGGAACAAATTAGTTTCACATTCCACCTCTATTAATTTTTCTTGTTCACTACCTGAACTAGTGAAAATGTCCTTATTATTTCCTTTAAAATCTGACACTATCAGTTCTTCCCCTATATCAGCTACTGATATTTGCTCTTCATATTTGTGTCTGTGTCATGAGAAAAAAAGAGTAAGAGTTATTGCTTGATATAAACAGATTTACCAAATTATCAGAAACTCTATATTTTCAGTCATACACACCTTGATCTTCACCAAATACAAATATATTTCTTACTATCTCTACTATGAAAAACACTTAGAAAAAAATAGAACACTAGCTTTTCCTGGAGAAAAAAATAGAACACTGGCTTTTCCTGGAAATGAGCTGGTAACTTATCATTGCCAGTAAGAAAAGTGTCAAGAACTACTCATCCAGGAATGCTGATATATGAAAGTGATAGTGGATGGGGGTGGGTAAGGGTTTAATAACAAATGTTATAAACTGTAAAACCATAACTTTCCCCATCAACAGATATACATCAACAAAACCAAAGTGGGGGTCAGTCCTTAACACCCTTGGTATATGACTGTTAAGAATTTGTTTACAAGAAAGCAGTCAAACTGATGGGAGAATTTGAAACATTTCATATGAAGAACAGGTAAAGGAAATATTCAATTTGAAAAAGAGAGCCCAAGAAAAGAGGGAGGGCAATTAGTGGGAACACACCTATGGTGCATCTTAGCAGGGTACTGGCGAAACTTATTAAAGGTAGAGTATTAATGTCTTTATATAGTGATCAAGGAAATGCCATGAAGGATATCTGTAACAGTATGATCAAAA
>CAUYON010118844.1:0-31130 GCA_963573935.1 Arctocebus calabarensis
AAGGATCAAAAATGTTTTCATATAGTAAACGAGAAAATATCATGAATGGTATGTCAATCAGGTTGATAAAATATCTCAGATTGCATGTGAAGCCCCCATACTGTACCCCATGGTTGAACTAATGTACACAGCTATGATTCAATTAAAAAAAAAAAGTTCTTTTGATGAAAGAGTATAAATAAAACTGAAATATAAAATCCATTGGGTGGTGAGCAGGAGCTCTACCTCTCAGAAGAAGGAGCAATCCTTCCTGCAAACACCCCTGTGCTGGATCTTAGTTGTCACAGTAGAAAATAAGAAACAGACTTTCACCCCACGTGACTTACTTGGTTTGACTTGAGCACAGTAAATCTCGGGAGCTATCTTTTAGGGTGATTGAGATCTTCATGGGAAGAAAAAGCAGCTAATTAACAGATGCTTAATTGTGGCACTCTCTAGTCTAGAAATGGGGAAAAACTAGAATAATATGTAGTGTTGATGGAAGGGTGACCGCTTACAGTAACATGAAAGCAAATTGTAAGTACAATATCCCGGGTAAGTTATTTACTACCCAGACAGGTATTCTTTGCTGATGAAAGGTACAGCCACAGTGAACTACTTGAATTACTTTTAGCCAGACAGAGAAGAGATTTCTTATCCTTGAAAATTAAGGGGTGAGATGTTCATTTAATTTTGCCACCTCTAGGCAGTTCTGTCTCATTCCTTCCCGCGAGGCCCAGTGTGTTTCCTCCTCCTGAGCAGCGTTAACAGCTTTTTTGGAAGGTGATTATAAAAACACTGTGATAGTATATTTGGGTCGCTATGCAGGAATACCTGGAGCTGGATAATTTATAAAGAAAAGAGGTTTATGTGGCTCACAGTTCTGCAGGCTTCAGGCGAGGGCTGCAGGCTGCCTCCGCTCACAGGGGAGGTGAGGGGAGCCGTGTGTGCAGAAAACGCAGGGCAAGAGAGGAACCAGAGAAGAGGGAGGTGCAAGACTCCTGAACAACCAGCCCTCAGGGGAGCTAATAGAGTGAGAATTCACTAATTATCATAAAGAGAACAGCAAGCCAGGAGGTATCCACCAGCCTTGGCTCAAACATCCACCCCACCCCCCTCTAGGCCCCACCTCCAACCCTGGGGATCCAATTTCAACATGAGGGTCAAAGACGAAAACTGGAGCATCCCATTAGACATTCGGTATCTGTGTCCTTCACCAAGGCTCACTCTAGCTTTGCTGTAGTTTACCAAGATGAGTATTGTACTTTGTAGGAAGCTTTCTCACTGACTTCTGTCATCAAGCATAAAATCTATGGCTGGAGCAATTTCCTCCATATACTTTTCAATCTGGTGGCTTAACATGCGGGCTTATCATGGCATCTCCTCTGCAAATTCAGAGGTACTTGGGAGTCTGGCCCCTGCTTCCACCAGTGACAAAGAATCTTTTAGTTCTGAGGTCACTAGCCTCTCCAGTCCATGAGGTTAAAGCCTATCAGAAGAAGAGAAAAACAATAAAGAATAGAAAAGAAAAGGTGGCAAATGAAAGGTAGACAGGTAGAGGGGTAACTGAAACAAAGCCTAAGAGCAGGAAGGCACACACTGCCAGGAGCTGCCCGTGCTGTAGTTCTCTGAACCTTTAGAAAGGGAACCTTTGTGGGTCGAGTTCAGGATTTTTCCAAGTTGTGCACAGTAGTTCATGCCTGTACTCCTAGTACTCTGGGATACTGACGTGGGTGGATCACATGAGCTCAGGATTCAAGACCAGCCTGAGCAAGAGCAAGATCCCATCTCTACCAAAAATAGAAAAACTAGCCAGGTGTTGTGGAGGGCACCTGTAGTCTCAGCTACTCGGGAGGCTGAGGCAAGAGGGTCTCCTAAGCCCAGGACTTTGAGGTTGCTGTGACATATGACGCCACAGTACTGAGTGGCCACCTACATCTGGCCCCTCCTTCCACCAGTGACAAAGAGTGAGACACTGTCTCAAAAAAAAAAAAAAGAGGATTTTTTTTCGAGCAACTACTATCAAATGACAGAATATTCTAAAGCCTAATATCACTTCTAGTTTAAAACCAGCAAGATATACAGTACAGTAGTAGTATAGTATTAAGAAGAGAATTTCAGGGCTGGTTCAGGTGACAGCACTCTGAGACTTTGGTTAAATCTCTGAACCTTCTTATCCTCAGATATTAAATGGGGATAATAACACCTGCTACACAGGATTATTGCAAACACCAAATGGCTATGCCCATGGAAGGGTAAGTTTTTATTTCAGCTGTGAATGAAGAGATGATTAATTTGCTCGTACTTCAGGGACACTGAAAACTGAAGGACCAAGACACCAAACAAGCAAATCAAGGTACACTGTTTTATGTTATTAGATCATATACATGTACTCAGGTATCTACACATTTCTACAAATCAAATAACAAAATGGGGAGCCTTAAATTAAACACAAGTATTTATCAAATTTTTGAAAGGTTGCCATATGAAAGAAGGATTTACTATATCCAGAGCAGTTCAAACTTCAGTCAGACTAGTGGGTAAAAGCTATAGAAAAATAGACTTAGGATCAGTATAATAAAGATCTTGCCCTTTTTTAGAGCTGTCTGAAAATGGGATGACTCCCAGTAAGGAAATGAGCTCTCTGATAGTGAACATGTTTTAAGTAGAAAGGAATTATCAACTATCAAGAGATGTTTATATATTGGGTCAGATATAAGTTCCGTGAGGGCAGGGATGTGCACCTGTCTTGTTCACAGATAAACCCTGTGCCTACAACGGTGCCTGGCACCCAGGTATGAAAAATAAGGAAATGAGCAAGCCAAGCATGATGGTGAGCCCCTGTAGTCCCAACTACTGGGGAGGCTGAGGTCGAAGGATCACGTAAGCCCAAGAGTTTGAGTCCACACTAGGCAATACAGTGGAACTCTATACCTAAAAGAGAGAAGAGAGAAGAAATGAAGAAAAGAAAAGGAAAGAAAAGGAGAAGAGAGGAGAGGAAGGAAAAAGGGAAAAGAAAAAGAAAAGATAAGCATACCCTTGGATCACTTTAAATCTAAGACTGGGCTGGGCACAGTGGCTCAAACCTGTAATCCCAGCACTTCGAGAGTCCAAGGCATGAGGATTGCCTGAGCCCAGGAATTCAAGACCAGCCTGGGCAACATAACGCAACCCCAGTTGTATAAAAAATGAAAATTAGCCAAGGACGTTGATGCATGCCTGTAGTCCTAGCAGTTTGGGAAGCTGAGGCAGGAGGTCCCTTGAACCCAAGAGTTCAGGGTTACAGTGAACCATGATCAGGCCAATGCGCTCCAGCCTTTGGGACAGAGTGAGACCCTGTCTCTACTTAAATAATTTTATGATAGATGTTCAACAATAATTCTGTTCTTTGTTCAGAAGCTCATGGGTGGGGGCTTAAAAGCCAGAATCATTTAAATATTTGCAAACACACAAGGGTGATTGTACACCCTCAGACAAACAGGTACCAGAAAACCCTACCCCACTGTCATACCCTAAAAGTATGAGATTAAACAGTAGGTAAAATAGCTGCTTTTCTTTTCTTACTTTTCTTGTTGTCTTTTTTTAATTTTCTTTTCTTTTCTTTTTTAAAGAAAGAGTCTCATTAGTTTGTCCAGGCCAGACTCAAACCCACACAAATCAACTGAAAAAAGTAAAAGGGAGTTGAAGAGAGGGATGTGAGTGCTATCTGGATACAGTTCCAAGCGGACCTGAGGCTGAGAATGTTCTCCTACTCAACTCTGTATCTGCAACACTGAGCACAGTGGCTGGTACAAAGTAGATACTCAAAACCCATTTGCTGAATTCGATGAAATTTTATATCTGACAATTATTAAACCATTTCTCCGGTTCACAATTCATATGTGAATAATGAAGTGTGCTCATTTTGATTTCATTGCTTAATGTCTAACTCCACCACTGCAATGTAAACACCATGGAAGACCATCTCTCTCACTTGTCACTGTGTACTAGGAGTGCCCCTTGTATACTGGGAGTCCTCTAGGTGGGGCCAAGTAATACTCACTGAATGGAGTGACTGGCTGCCGAAGTAGATCCTGAAGTACTTGGGTACTTGAAAGAATTTTAGAATTAGAATCTTTCATGAGAAGACACCTTAACAATCCTTTTAGTTAGTATTTATTATTAAGTCTTCCCATTTTGGTTGCACAACATAAGAACTGAAGCAATTTCGTATAAATAATGTCAGACACAACAGTAGTATCAGGACATTTCTTCTAAATTATTGTTCAAAAGTATTCGCAAGTGTTCTCAAAGAGACTCAGCTACAAGTTCTTTAAGGGGAATAGTTCCCTGGCCTACACTCCCAGCTGCAAACAGACTTCACAGTCAATCCAAAAGCTGCAGGTGAACTGACTTTGTCCTCTCCTCTGGGCCACATCACTGGGCTCTTTTCATTGGCACTGCCACTGGAGAGCAGGGTAGGCAAAGAAAAGAAACACAATTTTGGCAGCCTTTACAAAACCCAGGCTTGGTGAACAGAGATGGCACAGTGGCTCCAGTGTTGTCCTTCATGGGCCTTTCCCACCCAGGGCATGGAGACATCCCTCCACCCAAAGCTACTCTATTCATACTCTCTAAGGTCCAAATGTCTAAGGCGATGACGGTCAGTGTGGTCCTTGAATCAACTTGGTACCAGTCTGCAACAAAATAACTTAAATGAAAGCACTGAAACTTCCTTCATTTGCAAAGTCTTGCTACCAGATCAACTAAACAATGAGCTTAATGACATAGGGGACTTAAATCCTTCCAAAAGATCCTTTATGTGGTTGCAAATCAGGAACAAATGGTTTTGGAGACTCACACTTTGAGCAGCTTTATGCCTAACATAAGATGATATCTCTTCCTGGGTATCTGTGTTCTAAAAGACAGTAAGGAGCCTTAAACCTAAGGAACCAGCCCTAAGTGTGGGTTCCCACACACATACAAATAATATGCCTAGGGCAGGTGGACACAGGTGGAGGGTTGTGAGGGAACCACTGAAATGAGGTATCCTGACAGGACCAGGTCTGGTATATAGCAGGTGCATAAAACTTTATTAGTTTTCTCCTTCTTTCTGCCCCGATCTAGTGTATTTCAAAGCGCCACCTGCATTAGAATCCCCTGGGGAGTTTATTAAACATGCATATTGCCAGGCCAGCTGGATTAGAATCTGGGCATGGATGGGCCTAACCAACTGCACACTAAACGAGTATCCAAAAAATTGTTTACATATACTGAAGTCTGGGAACCACTACAGCAGGTTAGCTCAGATTGCAAAATAAATCTTTGCAACTACAAAGGAAACAAAAGTAAAAGTCAAAAGTAAGCATCCTTGGCTCGGCGCCTGTGGCTCAAGCGGCTAAGGCGCCAGCCACGTACATCTGAGCTGGCAGGTTCGAATCCAGTCCGGGCCCACCAAACAACAATGACGGCTGCAACCAAAAAATGGCCGGGCGTTGTGGCAGGCGTCTGTAGTCCCAGCTACTTGGGAGGTGGAGGCGGAAGACTCGCTCGACCCTAGGAATTAGAGGTTGCTGTGAGCTGTGATGCCACAGCACTCTATCTAGGGCGACAGCCTGAGGCTGTCTCAAAAAAAAAAAGGAAGCACCCAGTAGGAACTTTTCATTCCTGCCACAGATATTTCAGAAAGCATGTGAGCCCAGAGTAGCAGATTAACTGATGCAAACACCACTTGTACCTTAAACAGGCTTTGCTGTAGAGTCAGTCTGTTTGCCATTTACCATTTAAGCAAACCATTGGGTAACCGCCATTGACTTCTAGGATTCTAGACACTGTGTGATCCACTTCTCAGTAGATACTATATAATTGATTATACTAAAATCACACACACATGATCCTTTCTTTTTTTTTTTTTTTTTTTTTGAGACAGAGCCTCAAGCTGTCATCCTGGATAGAGTGCTGTGGCATCACAGCTCACAGCAACCTCCAATTCCTGGGCTCAAACGAGTCTCCTGCCTCCACCTCCCAAGTAGCTGGGACTACAGGCGCCCACCACAACGCCCAGCCATTTTTTGATTGCAGCCATCATTGTTTGGTGGGCCGGGCTGGATTCAAACCCGCCAGCTCAGGTGTATGTGGCTGACGCCTTAGCCGCTTGAGCCACCGGCACCAAGCCAGGATCCTTTCTTTTTAATGAAATTCCCCCACCTTAGAAACAGACGAGAAGTCAGTGAACTCTACGAAAATTTCAAAGCAATTGACTTCATTCACTTGGCACTGCATTCACAAGTCTCCACTGAAACTGACTTGCTGAATACTGCTCATGGAAGCAGGCTGAGTAACAATAACAGGAGTTAAACCGTGTGGCATTGCAGTGACGATGCGAGTAGTGGGTATGATTGTTTTAAATCCCCTCACCATCTGCTTTCTCAACAATGATAGCTCTACAGAATGGGCTAGGCCAAGCACTGTACCACAAAAAATAACCTTTGCCTAGTGTGGTGTTAATGTTCAGTGAAAAGCCTGCTCTTGTACACAGTCAAGTCCGCCAGAACAGTTCACGGCACCCAAGGGCAGAACACACTGAGCACCAACAACTCGGAGAGAGCAACTGGGTGTGGCTCCATATCTGTTCCATGGTCTTTGCAAGGGTCTGCAAGGACCCGATGTTTCACACTGACTTACACCAAACACAGGAGAACCAACAGCCTGGGTAAATTAAGTCTATAGTTTCTAAACATTGGCTCATAATGAAAAGGGCTCTCTCAAGTTGAAAATATAGCTCACCCAATTGAATCACAATGTTTAAGAAAGCCACGACCAGGCAGCACCTATGGCTCAAAGGAGTAGGGTGCCAGCTCCACATGGAGGTGGCAGGTTCAAACCTAGCCCCGGCCAAAAACTGCAAGAAAAGAAAGAAAGCCACAACCAGTGTGCTTGAAACTGCTCCTTTGATTATCCCTCTTCAGCTTCCCTTCCTGAGAAAGAAAAAGTTGTAGATAAAAAGATTCAGACTGACTAGGTGCAATGGCAAATACCTGTAATCCTAGCACCCTAGAAGGCCAAGGTGGGAGAATCCCTTGAGCTCAGGAGTTCAAGACCACCCTGAGTAAGAGCAAGACCCTGTCTCTACTAAAAATAGAAGAAACTCACTAGTTGTTGTAGTGGACACCTGTAGTGCCAGCGACTTGGGGGCTGAGGCAGGAGGATCCCTTGAACCTGGGAGTATGAGGTAGCTGTGAGCTAAGATGATGCCACAGCACTCTAGCCTGGGGGTGGGGGAAGATCCAGATCAACACTGTTCCCCTTCAAAAAAGTCATGGCTTAACAGCCGCAAGGTAGTAAATCACTGATCAAATCAGTGTTTCCAGTTCTTTATCAGCCACTGTCTTATACATCTGACATCAAATTGCATAGCTTATTTTTTTTCTACTAGAATATGATCATTCAACTGAAAGTTAGAAATCTGGAAAATGGAAAGTTCAATTTTTCACAAATAAACAGGGATAACTTTGAGAGACAAACGACTGAAGGAGAAAACAATAGTTTATCTGTCATGGTTTCAACTCGTCACTTTCCTGCCTCCTACCATACATAAAAGTTCAATGTACAGTCTCCCTGTAAATGCGAGTTTCATATATACCCCAAAACAGTTAGGAAGTTAGGATACGATAAAGATGGTATTCCATAATTGGTAAAATATAGATAAAATAGTAAGGAAATGGTGTTTGTGAAACTAACAAGCCATGGGGAAGGAGAGCATTCACTGCTCAAGTTCAGACTTTATACCACAACAAATTAAGCCTTTTAAAATGTTATGAAAACCAGAAACGACAAACGCTAATACATTTGATGATATTAAAAATGGCATATACCAAATATACAGAATACATGACAAATGGTTGATCTCAAATATACAAAAAGTTCTTAATATTAGTAAGAATGAACAGTCAACAGAAAAATAGTTGAAGTACAAGAATGGAAGTTACACACACACACACACAAACATACACACTGTTCCACAAAGGCCCAGTAAACAGATGAAATTCTGATCTACATTAAACAGTAAGGGTATGGCTTTTGCCCATTGGAATTAGCATTGCAGTGTTGTCAAGATATGGAAATACTGTTATGCATTGTGGATGGAAGAGTAACCAGAACAGACTTTATGTAGTCCGGAAACTGCCACAACAATATTAAGTATAGTATGCTTTTACACAACTATCTACCTCATGGATAGGTTTTTACCCTAAGGAGAAATTAGCCATGTGCTGAAAGACATATGTATCAGAATATTTTATAATGTTAAAAATATAGAAGCCAAATGTCAATACATGCAATTCTGGGTTAAGTAAATGATGGTACATACATTATCTAGTTTGTGCAGCTATTAAAAAGTATGAGGTCCTAGCAGAGAGCGAGAGAGGGAAGGAGCGAGGGGGTTGGGGTCTTAGTGTGTGCCACACCTTTTGGGGGCAAAACACAATTGTAAGAGGGACTTTACCTAAAAAATGCAATCAATCAGTGTAACCTGGTTTCTTGTACCCTAATGAATCCCCAACAATAAAAAAAAAAAACTTATGTAGTCTTATATTAGATGCCTAAAATCTTTTACTGAAGAAAAGTAGATTATAGAATGTCACATATAATATCATCTTATCTATGTAGAAGTATATTCATATGTGTGCACGTGTGCTCATACAGAGAGAAGCCCAGAGGGACAGTTACCAAACTATTAGCATTAGTTTCTTCTGGGTTCTGGCATTGCAGGTAATTTTTACTTGTTACTGCACTTTTTTATTTCATTCCAGTTGAGGGGGGAGGTTTTATCTTGAAGGAATATGTATACTTTCGCCTAAAACAAAGTTCTTTTCTCAAATGATACTAGTTTTGGGGCCAGGCACGGTGGCTCACGCCTGTAATCCTAGCGCTCTGGGTGGCTGGGGTGGGTGGATTGTGAGAGCTCACGGATTTGAGACCAGCCTGAGCAAAAGCAAGACACCATCTCTAAATATAGCCTGGCATTGTGGCAGGCGCCTGTAGTCCCTGTACTCAGAAGGCTGAGGCAAGAGAGTCACTTGAGCCCAAGAGTTTCAGGTTTCTATAAGCTGTGACACCACGGTACTTTATTGGGGGCGACAGTGAGACTCTGTCTCAAAAATAAAATGCCAGTTTCATCAAATACATATATGAAAAACAAAAAGATGTTTCTCTGCTCTGAGCACTAATTGTGATAATCATGAGGAAGCCGAGATTTTTCTTCAGTTTTCTTCTTACTACATACTCGTCAGTTCTTTCTACAGACTCTCTAGAAATGTCAACCCCAATTTAACTCCCACCACAGCCGTTAACAGACGTGGGTGCTCAATAGGCAACAAACAAGACAGACCAGGAAGTTCAGGCCACTGCTGGGCCTTTCATTGAATCTCCCAATGTGCTAAACTTACTCGTTTCTGTGTAATTATATTAGCATAGACCAGGCTGTAAGGCACACAAGTCATGGGGCTTTGGTAATTAGGGGGAATTGCTTCACAGATTTACATAGCTTTGGGTACCAACATGTTGACTACAAACCATTCAGTGCTGAGCCTCTGATCCCCAGATATTTGTTTACAGCCTGCTTCCAATTTGTATGTTTACTTCCTCAAAAATTGGTTGTGATGGGGCTTTATTCAGTCCTACTCAAAATGTGAGCTGTGGACTGATGCTGATCCACAAACAGCTCACAATCTGCAAGGGCTAAGCAGATATTTATGAGCAAGCATTTAGAAACTTTTATAGCAATCTGAGTGATTTTATGCTGTTGAATCAAAAATAAATAAAAGATGGCTTGGCACTCATGGCTCAGTGAGTAGGGCGCCAGCCACATACACCAAGGTTGGTGAGGTCGAGCCTGGCCCAGACCAGCTAAACAACAATGACAACTGCAACCAAAAAATAGCTGGACGTGGTGGCGGGCACCTGTAGCCCCATTTACTTGGGAGGCTGAGGCAAGAGAATTGCTTAAAACCCAAGAGTTTAAGGTTGCTGTGAGGTATGATGCCACAGCACTCTACCAAGGGTGACATAGTGAGACTGTCTCAAAATAAATAAACAAAAGAATGGGGGCTTACATTTTGTATGCTTTTTAAAATTTCCTTTCTCTCTCGTTTTTATTGTATTTTATAAAAGAATCAGTCAGCGACAGATCAGAAATTTGGGGGTTTACTAGTCTCTGCACTCTTTTCTATCATTCTCATTCGGGGGAGTTTTGCTGAACAAACTGGGGTGGGGGAGTCAGATGTGAATGAGTGTCCACCACAGAAAGGCTAGTAGGAAGTCCAGGATCCTCACAGATTGGCTTCTTCATGCAGATAATCTGAAGGCTAAAGCCAGAGGAGTGAAGGCTACGATGACAGTGGTAACCTGGGGGTAAAGCTGCCTTCCCAAAGTCATTGACCTTCCAAGCTCAGTGCTAAGGAAGTTTCCCACTGACCGCAAGACCAACGTCAAGTGACAGTGTCCAAGTGGGGTCGCCATGCGCTGCCGGGGTTCCTCCCACTGACCATGAAAGGGAAGCAAGATCCAGGGTAACAAGGATGTACATCCAAGATTGGAAGACAGGAAAAACAAGCCAGCTACTTGTGAAGAAAAAGGGGAAGAAACAGAAAGCTGTCTTGGAGAAGCAAAGTCATGAATAACAAAGACCCTTGAATTTCTTCAGAGTGGAGGAGGAAGCTGACAGAGCTGGGGGAGAAAACAGAACAAAGACTGCCACTGCCTCAATCCTGAGGACACTCAGAAGTGGGTACAATCCTGGCGTTCAAGGACACAGTAGCTTTACTGTCTCTCCTTGTCTTGGTTATCACAGACACTCCTTCATTTTCTGGTTTTCTCCTCTTCTGACTGTTGCTTTGGACAGCAAGTTTTAAACATCATTATCCCTTCATCACTTTCACCTCTGCATTTTAAATTTAAACCAAACTTTAAACCAAAAGTGATTTACCAACCTCACTCTGAAACTCTGGGTAGAGTGGGTAGAGGGCTGTAACATCCTACCTCACAGCAATCTCAGGTTCTTGGGCTAAAGCAATCCTCATGATTCAGCCTCCCAGGTAGCAGAGACTACAGGTCCCCACCACGATGCCCGCCTAAATTTTCTATTTTTAGTAGTGATGGGGTCTTGCTCTTGCTCACACTGGTCTCAAACTTCCAAGCTCAGACCATCCACCCACTTCCGCCTCCCAGAGCGCTAGGATTATATGTATAAGCCACCAGGCCTGGCCCCTTTCTTCATTTTATATTGCAAACTTCTAAGTCTTATTTCAGTTTTTTTAGCTTTATATATTAAATTACAGGAATCTGCAAACTGATTTGGCTATAGGACAGTTCTCCCCCCTTTATGTTTAGACAGGACAAAAGAATATGATTCTAATTACAGCACCTCCACCCCCGGCCCACTGTATAACATTTATACCCACAATTTTGTAATGTCTTTAGATAGAATTCTTTGCCAGACACAAAAAACTCACAGAAATATACAGTTTCAATGCCCTGCTGGAGTTGTGAGAGTTGTTTCCCCTTCACATGTGCCATATTCAGGAGAGGTGAGTATCCCAGCCTTTCCAACTATACAGTTGATCTCACAGTCACAATTGGTTCTATTCTCTGTAGAAACCCTAGTAGTGGTCTATATGGATCTATACAACTCAGTCAAGACCAGCCTGAGCAAGAGTAAGCCTTCATCTCTCTGCTAAAAACAGAAAACTAGCCAGGTGTGAAGGCACATGTCTATAGTCCCAACTACTCAGGAGGCTGAGGCAAAAGCATCTCTTGAGCCCAAGAGTTTAAGGTTGCTGTGAGCTATGATGATACCATAGCACTCTACCCAGGGCAACAGATTAATACTCTGTCTCAAAAAATATATATATATATATAGAATTCAAATGTTAAAATAGGCATTTTCCCACATGAAGCAGGTAGAGCTATAGGAAAGAATAAAGAATATTCAAGAATATTCAAGGGTGTATGAATAGGATGGAAAGAATATTCAAGGGTGTATGTATGTTTAGGGCAATGCTTTTCAACCCTTTATATCTCATGGCACACTTGAACCTATAAACTTCCACAGCACACTTAAATTGATAAAAAAAAAAAATACAAAATGGAATATACCCACTGTGCTTTGAACTTCTTTCAAGAATAATTTAATCAATGATTTTTTTTTAATTTTCATGATCCTCTCACAGTACAGCATGATCATGTATAGCTATCAGCCAGTTGTAACTTTCTCCACAACCTCACTCCTTCTCCACCATCCATTTCAGTAGTCATTCTTGCCAAGATTCATTTCTTTCTGTTTCAATTCCCGCTGGACATTTTTTACCCTTTAGCTTATTTACCTTCTCAGCTGCATTTAATAGTATTGATCACGCCATCCTTGAAACGTTCTTTCCTTGCCTTCCCTAATTCTAAGTTCTTACAATTTTCTCCTATTCACCACTTTGGAAACAGGGTTTGAAGGCAAGGTCAGAAGTCTTCTAAGCTCCTAGATTTCAGTTGTTACTTCAGTTCTACCAATTAATTACTTATCTCTGAGTTAACTCAGTTTCCACTTTCCAGCATGAGTTGTGATGGTTTTGAAACACGTGAACAAATTCTTTGGTGACTCTTTCTTGAAGAAGTGGAACTTAATTTCTCTCCCCTGTGGGTCAGACTTGCAGACTCATTTCTAATCAACAACGTGGCAGAAGTGACAATGAAATTAGAACACAGAAGGCACTGTGGCTTTCTTCTTGTTCCACTGGAGCATGTGCTCATGGAAAAGCCAGCTGCCCTGTCACAAGGACACTCAAGCAGCCCTATCCCACAGGTGAAATGGAGGCCTCTGGTCAAAAGCCATGTGACTGAGCTGTCTTGGAAGCAGGTCCTCCAAATTCAGTGACTTCTCTGAATGACTGCAGGACCAGAACTACCCTAGCTAAACTGCTCCCAAATTTCTGATGTATAAAAATGATAAGTAGGTGGTGGTGTGTGAAATTCACTAAGTAGTCCCAATAATCTGTGTTATATCCTGTCTGAAATGGCAAGCACTGTTATTAATTCCTAACTAGATCCCAACTAATAAAAATACCAAACTTTTCTGACATAATCATTTGCTGGCATTCTTTGAAATGAATTTTTAGAATTAAAAACTATAGGCCTGGGTGGCACCTGTGGCTCAAAGGGGTAGGGCACTGACCCCATATGCTGGAGGTGGCGAGTTCAAGCCCATCCCCGGCCAAAAACTGCAAAAATAAATAAATAAATAAATAAATGAATAAATAAATAAATAAATAGACTCCTATTAAAAAAAAAAAAACTATAGGCCTGGACTTATAACTTCATCACAGTTTTAAATAGCTATGACTCTGATAGTCTGATAGATATCAAATATATATTCTAAAGTGCATATATCAACTACCAAAGATATATTTGGCTGAAATATATATTTTATGTATGTTTTCTATATGTAAATTCTCGTGTTCCCATTCTCTTGCTTTCTTTCTCTCTCATTCTCTCTTCCCCCACTGAACAATTCCACTGGTGAGAAAACAACTACAGAAACTGAGGTATACTAATATAAAACTCATTCGCTAGTAAGGAGTGGCACCAAGATTCAAACCAGATAAATCTACTCTCAAATTTTGTGCTCATAATTACTATGCTATGTTGCCTCTCATAGTATATACATCTGATCACACTTTAAGAACACCAAAATAGCTAATAGTTTTCATATTGCCAAAGACAGTTAAACAGTGTACTACTTGGTCAATATTTCTGTCCATAGTATTAAATACCAGGTTTTACTTAGTGAACATAAGGTCAAAATACATATACACACACACATGGACACAAAGGATGATGTGTTCTGTTTTCTTTAGAGGATGTACCAAATGGCACACACACAATCAACAGAATTCCAATGAACTATCAATACATACATAGCTTTATAATATGCACTGTCATACCCAGGTATATGATCCACAAATTGGTTCTTTAGACCTGTTTACTGTAATGATGAACACATTGCCTTCTACTGTGTTTACTTCAAAAAATAAAAAAAAACATTAATCCAAACACATTGGGAGATTTTTATTAACTTGACATTCTTAATTTTATCTACCAAGTCCTTTGTAAATATGCCTTCATTTGATGCAAACCTCTAAGTGTTTCTTAATACCACAGGATCATTAAGACTTCAGTTATTGGTGTTCTGTAATAACCAAAACAATGTTCAAATCATTAACAAGTTACAGCACAGAAATACTTAAAAGAATATTTTGAGGAGTGTTTGAAAGCTCTGTTTATAAATAGTGACTGATGCATTTATTACATATTTGGTAAGGAAGACAGTTTTTATATAAAACTTTGTTTTAATATACTGCTCTACAATGAGGGTGATAATGAGATATAATATATTTTAACACTAAGGAATAAAGCTTTATATTCATATTTATTTGATTGATAGGACTCTTATAGATGAAGAACTTTGTATCCAACAATAACAAACAGGTATACTCAAAGAGACGTTCTGCAGGAGAAGTGAAGACTGGCTGAAACAAAAGAAACCAGATACCTGCATTATGCGTTCTTTATACAAACAGTCCATTCTGAATAGAATAATTAAATGCTTTTTAAACGTTTGTGTGCTTTGATAGCAATTACAATCGCCACACACTAAAAAGAAAAAGAACAATAACATAGAACACAGTATTTTTAACAATTACAGCACATTTAACACCCTCAGCCATTCGCTGGGTTTTCAGATCATATCGGCAGTTGAAATTTCACATCCACCTGGGCTTGCTTGGCTAAGTTCACTATTTCAGAGAGCTTTACAACCTGAAAGGAAAGAATAAAGCGTCTTTGACTCTTATTTCCACAAAAAGTATATTCAGAACAATACTAGTGTATACTCAGTCTTTTCCATTTAAAACATCTGGGCCAGTCTAACATTGTTGTAAATCAACTACACTCTTACAAGCAATTGACACTCTCAAAGAACAGACAAGTGTGACACTATTCAAAGCCCATACTTTAATTAAATGCTTTTGAATTAAAATGTGTGTATTTTATTATCTAATTTTTTTTTTTTTTTTTTTTACCTTAAGGACAGAAACAGTGTCTCTGTTGGATACTCAAACAATTCAACCCATATCTAAATAAGAGTTTCTCTGGGCTGGATGTGGTGGCTCACACCTGTAATCCTAGCACTCTGGGAGGCTGCTGAGGCAGGAGGACTACTTGAGCTCAGGAGTTGGGAGACAACCTGAGCAAGAATGATACCCTGTCTCTACTTAAAATAGAAAAATTGGCCAACACCTATAGTCCCAGCAACTTGGGGACTGAGGCAGGAGGATCACTTGAGTCCAGGAGTTTGAGGTTGCTGGGAACTATGATGATGCCACAGCACTCTGGCCTAGGCAACAGAGTGAGGCTTTGTCTCAATAAGTAAGTAAGTAAGTAAAGAAAGAAAGAAATATGAGTTTGCTTTAAAAAAAAGTCTACAATCTTGGCTCGGCGCCTGTGGCTCAGCCGGCTAAGGCGTCAGCCACGTACACCTGAGCTGGCAGGTTTGAATCCAGCCCGGGCCCACCAAACAACAATGACGGCTGCAACCAAAAAATGGCCTGGCGTTGTGGTGGGTGCCTGTAGTCCCAGCTACTTGGGAGGCGAAGGCAGGAGACTCGCTTGAACCCAGGAATTGGAGGTTGCTGTGAGCTGTGATGCCATGGCACTCTATCCAGGGTAACAGCTTGAGGCTCTGTCTCAAAAAAAAAAGTCTACAATCTTAACATACAATATTGGGATAGGAGTTTGGGTTTAGGAATTGGTATTTTACTTTCTTTCAGTAAGTTAACAATTGCCAACCTGAACTATCATGTCCTCTATAATCTGTTTGAGAATTTCCACTGATTACAACACAAAATATCATAGAAATTTAGACATATATAAAATCAAAAAACAAATTCAGCTTCTCCCTTCCCCAGCGGAATAGTTAAGAAAAGGCTTTGAAGGTAGGCATCTTGGGTTCAAATCCCCACTAATGCTTATGGCACACGACGTTGAATAAGTTACCTACCCTGTTTCTTCATCTGAAAAAGTGGAAATTTTATTATCCAACTCACATGAAATGAGATAATCATTGAAGAAAAGAATGCAGCATTGCATGCACAGTAAATACTCAATAAATGGTAGTAGTTACTAATATTATCATCACATTAAATATTACTATTGTTATGACTTCCGCAATCTCCAAGTCACCAAAAAACACTGTGATCACCAAGTAAGTCATCTGTTCCCTTTTATCTCCATGATCTATTTAACCAAGGTTTTACTGATTCTTTTCCTTCCTTCCCATGTCCACCAAGCTTTTCTTAATTTCAGCTTTCATGGCAAACAAGCAAATTATCAGAGACAAATTATAACCTACTCCTAACAATCACTTTACTTTATATCTACTTTATATCAACATATTCCTCACCTTTTCCCTTTTCCAATTTATCCCACACCTCAAATTTAAAACAGGCCTTTCGAAACATTCTCTACCATTCCCTTGCTCAAAATCTTTAATTTTAATTTGGGATCGAGTATAAATTCCTTTGTCTCTAAGCTACAGTGAAATTTTAATTGCTAGTAGATAGTTTCCCAAAGAAGGACATAAGACTTCTATTATTCTTGTGAAATAGCATCATATTAACTCAGCAAATCTCAACAGTCTATTATAGATTAAACCATATGCTCCCAAAGAGTAATCCATGAAATGTCTACAGACACAGGTGAAAGACAACTTGAAGTTCTCATCTAGAAACATCTCTAGGTCTATTGCAGAATTCTCTGAGATATATTATAGTTAAGGAAAAGAAATAAAGTATATGCTTACCTTCTTCTAAAGTAGGAAAGTAAACACACACACACACACACACACACACAAGTTCTCCCTTATCTGTAGTTTCACTTTTCATAGTTTCAGTTACCCATGGCCAACCATGGTCTGAAAATATTAAATGAAAAATATCACAAATAAATAAGTTATAATTTTAAGCCATATGTTATTCTAAGAAGTGTGATGAAATCTTGCACCTCCCTACTCCAAATGGGATGAAAATCATCCCTTCGTCCAGCATCCCTTTGTCCACACTGTGTAAGCTATCCTCCTGTTAGTCACTGACATTCTCTGATCCTGACATCCAACCACTGACAGTATAAAGGCCCAATGATTTAAGGACAACCAAAGCAGATGATCTTCCTTCTAAACAAGGGCAACAGCAGCCTTGAACAGCTACACCACAACGCCTACATCAGTCACCTCGCTTCAACTTATCAAACAGGCACTTTATCATTTTGCATCGCCACAAGAAGGGTGAGTACTGCACAGGATATTTTAAGAGTGAGACAAAGACATCCATGTAAATTTTGTCACTGTGTATTGTTATAATTGTTCTCTTTCACTGTTAGTTGTGGCTAATCTAATAGATAAACTTTATCATAAGTATGTATGTATAAGAAAATACATAGTATATACAAGATTCAGTACCATTCAAGGTTCAGGCGTATGTTTCATTAGAACATATCCATGGTGGATAGAGGAGGACTATAGTATACACATATGCATATAATTTGCTATATTAAAAAATGTGAAACCAAAAACCTCTTTAAAAAAAAAAACTTTATTGGCCAAGTGCAGTGGCTCACATCTATAATTCAAACACTCTGGAAAGCCAAGGCAAGAGAACTGCTTAAATTCGGGAGTTTAAGACCCATCTGAGCATAGCGAGATGGGTCTTCAACTCCTGAGTTTCTACCAAAACTAGAAAATTAGTGGGCATTTCCTGAGTCTCTACCAAACTAGAAAAATTAGTGGGCATTTTGGTGAGTGCCTGTATTCTCAGCTACTTGGAAAGCTGAGGTGAGAGGGTCACTTGAAACCAGTAGTTTGAGGTTGTTATGGGCTAGGCTGAAGTCATGGCACTCTAGCCAGGGTAACAGAGCAGTGTCTCAAAAACAAAAAGAAACAAAACAAAACAAAAACTAATGGGTGCCTATGGTAAAGAAGAAGACAAAAATAAATATAAAAGCTAGATTTGCTAAGTATACCTTATTTTATGTTTATGTCATATTATTTATGACAAAAGTTTGTTATTTTTTTTTAAACAACCCCTTTTTAAAAAAATGAAACTATCAATATCTCAAGCTGGGGCAAAACACAAAGATACTTATTTCACATGAATTCTAAAATCCCAGTATATTGTGGGAAATATCCTTCAGGACAGAAAAAAACTACAGATATAATTCTTAAACTGCTTTCAGTAATCACACTGTTAGTATTCTGACTGAACTATCTTATCTGCACTAATGGACAAAGCAAAGGAATGATTATGATACTGTGGCATGGGAGAAGGGAAAAACTGATGCCAGATAAGGAAAAAAACCTATATACTCTTGCTTCCATTGGAAATACCAGCATGGACAGATATATTTATCTCTTTAAGAAAAAAAAAAAAAACAAACACATGTTTTCCTAGACTTGCCACTTAAAAGCCCAGGAAGAATAACCAACTCAGTTTCCATGAGTACCCATTAAGGCCCAAATTTTGGTCTCTAAATACCTTTGACTCACTCTAGGTCTCAGCTAAGAAATGTAAAGATGAACCTGAAACATTGATCATATCAGAAAGCACACTGGAGAGCCCCGGAGTCAGCTTGAAGAGGAGGTTCCCAGTGACCAGACATGTAACAATCTCAATCAATTCCTGGTGTGTGCCACATGTTTGGGGGGCAAAACACCATTGTAAGAGGGACTTTACCTAACAAATGCCATCAGTGTAACCTGGATTCTTGTACCCTCTATGAAGCCCCAACAATAAAAAAATAAATAAATAGGTGCGCCGGCCCCATATGCCAGAGGTGGCAGGTTCAAACCAGGCCCAGGCCAAAAACTGCAAATAAATAAATAAATAAAAACAATCTCAATCAATAAGAAATAACTGAAACCAACTGAACCACATCAAATATGTGTAAGATCATGAGTTCAAAATAGCACACAAGCAGAGCATGTGCATGCATGTGTACACAAATATGCCCCTGGATACAACAAACAAAATATAAAAAACAAAAACAAAAAAGCCTCAGTGGCACCTGTGGCCCAAAGGAGTAGGGCACCGGCCCCATATGCCAGAGGTGGTGGGTTCAAACCCAGCCCCAGCCAAAAACTGCAATAAATAAATAAATAAAAAGCCTGGGTCGCCTTTATAAGACACAAAAGAATAAACTTATTATCTTAAAAACTGGCCATTAAAGGCAAAGAATCAAGTAATTATCCTGCTTTTCCTATGCAAAATGTACTTCATGGTAACAAACAGTTGATACAGGAAAGTTTTACTTTTTAGAAGCATCCCACATAATAAATGAAGAATGACAGAATTCAAATAGCAACACTTTTCAACCATACACAAAATATCGGCTCTAAGCTACACTTGCCAATGGCTGCTAATAAAAAAAAGAGAAATACTGTGATATTATATTCCTCCTTATGGAATTAAGAGCACCAGGTACAAAATATTCCGGTTCTCTGTCCCACAAAATCAAATGTGAATATGGCCAAGCCTTTAGGCTGAACTTCCAGTTTATAGGAAATGCAAGGGATAGAAAACACGCTATGTGAATGACATCACAGAGATGCAATCAGTAAAATCTAGACTGAGAAACTCTACAGGACCATCAGCGTGGATTTTCTGACAAATAAACTATAGAAAAGAATTTTAGAAAAAAAAAAAAGGAGGAAACTATGAAGTACATTTTGCATAGGAAAAGCAGGACAATTATAACTTTACTGACAAATTAACCAATGGCAATGCAGAGACTTATTTTAATCCTAATTCTAGCAAAGAATTTAAATAAAAGATATGAGAGAAACTGAGAAATTTCAACACTTACTAGGTTTTTTATAAAACATAACCAAAATACCATTACCCGACCTAAAACAAATAACAGTAATTCCTTTATACCATTATCAGTATCTTTATCTTTGATAGATAAAAGATGAAATGATATGTCTGAGATTTGCTTTCAAAATTATCATGGTTGAGGAAGAATGTAGGTAAGACTATATGAAACAAGACTGGCTATGAGTTGATTATTGTTTAAGACATAGGCATAAAACATTTTGACAAAAGATTCTCTCATGACCAAATGCTCATTGAGCTCATCAGCCCCATCTTCTCAACTTGGCCCTGACTTTTGGACTTCTGTGTTTGTCTCTGCATTTTCCAATTTCAGCAAGAATCTTGCTTACGTTGGTTTTGGCAGGATCCCCTCTGCCCATAATGTTTCCTCTTAGCAGTTTTTCATCCACTGACTCCACCCTGCTCCTTTGGTAATAAATTCTTACAATTCCCTGTTGTAGTCAGAGTTAGCACAATCTTTCTCCCTCACCGCAAAATCCCACTGCAGTGGCCTCTATATCTATCAAAGTGGTTCCCTTGAATAGTCTGTCTTCTCATTCTTTAATACATATCATTAATAACATTTTTTTTCTTAGACAAAGTCTCACTTTGTCACCCTCAGTACAGTTCAGTGGCATCACAGCTCACAGCAACCTCAAGCTCACAGCATTTGATTTTGTAGAGCAGAGAACAGGAATATTTTGTAATTGGTACTCTTAATTCCATTAAGGAGGAAGGAGACCCCCAGAATCATCTAAATTCTGTGTGCCCACTACTGGCTATACTTCACAAACCTCAGAGACTGTTCAGGTCAGTACTCTTTCACCACCACACTCACAGTTTTGCTACCCTTTCTCAAGTGATCCTCTTGCCTCAGCCTCCTAATGCCCTGCTATTTTTAAAGAGGGGACCTTATTCTTACTGAGGCTGGTCTTGAACTCCTGATTTCAGGCAATCTACCCACCTCAGTCTTCCAGAGTGCGAGGATTACCAGCGCCACACCCAGCCCTAACTTTTTTTTTAAATAGTTCATTATACTCATAATATTTAGCTGAAACACTATTAGCAATATTAATAGATGGTTCATTTTAGAAGCTTAGTATTTATAAATTCTTTATATATTCTGCAAATTTGTCCTTAGATTAACATAGCTCATTTACCATTCGAGCAGCTTCATCCAAGTCATCACAAGCAAGAATTTTAAGACCACTGTCTGCTATGAGAGCTTTAGCATCATCAACTCGTGTACCTGGAAATGATTTATGAAAATATAGGTAAGTTTCTTTGAAGTATATATACAAAAGCATTTAAAATATTTCCTATAATAGGCTATGGCTATGAAACTTCAAGAGTATGTCCATCATTTAACAAAAATGCTTCTAAACCAAAGAAAATATTATAAAGCCCAGAATCACCTCATAATCTATTTCACCTTATCATGTCTGTGGTAATTAAGGCAGGTCAGAAAGAATTCAAGACAAATCACAACAAATAAAAATGTAGCAAATTATACCAAGCAAAACTATGAACGTTTTTGCCCTATTGTTAGAATTTTTTTAAAAACTGTGCTTTTTAGATTTTATATTGGGAATAAAGCTTTCATTTAAAAGACAGCTATTTGCAAACTATATTTTAAATGAACTAAACTGCATGCAAACATGAGCTTTTAAGCAATTAGAAGCAACAGAAAGATATATTTTACACTCACCCTGTAACCGTACCACAACAGGTATTTTAATTTCCAAATCTTTTACTGCCATGACTATACCCTGTGCAATAACATCACATCTCATGATTCCTCCGAATATGTTGACTAAAATAGACAGTACCTGTGAAAAAAGTGTTTTGGAAGATTGAAATTTAAAAGAAATGATTACCAGTATCTGTGCTTCACAACAAACATTGATCCCATGGAAATATTCCCAGACCAAACTACCGTATCTCTTTTAGCTATTATTATTCAAGTCTGTGCAATCCGTGGCCCACCAGAACTTATTTCCATCTCCTTGGGTAATATGAACAACTGGTTCACAGTCCCTTCTATACTACACTACACTTGTATGATCAAGATCTTCTAACTCCTTTTACTTTCTTCTATTAACCATAGCTGCTCATCAAGATGACTACATCAGGTCATATTAGGAGACAATGTCACATGCAAGATCTCCAATTTAGTGTTCATTACAGAACATTTCTTTAGCCTCAACAATACGAGCAACTTTTCACACAAAGTAGGCTCCCAGAATCATCTAAGTTCTGTGTGCCCATTACTGGCTACACTTCACAAACCTCGGGGCCGGTTTGGGGCAGCACTCTTTCACTACCACACTCACAGTTCTCCTACCCTTTCCAAAATATTCTTTTCTTTTTTCTTTTATAAAAAGTTTAGTTAGTTCATCCAGCTACTCCAGAGCTTCTCCAGACAGTGAAATACAAATGGGTTACAGATACACCAACCAAACTATTGCTCCCCCAACCTTTAGAATAGCTAGGAAGGTTCTAGGACAGTTGGAGCTTTGGGGTCAGTAGATTTGGACTAAGCAACCTTCTCTATCTACATCCAAGGCCCCAATGAAATATGTTCTGTGAATGCCATGACCTAAAGATAACTGACACACAATGAGCTATGTAATGCATCCCTTACCTTTACCAGTATTATTTTCAGACCTTCAAGAAAAGAAGGTCTAGAATTCACAATGGACTAGTAGCCTTTGTCACCTCTTACCTCCCGCCCACCTCATTTTTTTTTTTTTTGACATTTTCACCAGAATGTTTATTGCAGCCCAATTTATAATAGCCAAGACATGGAAACAGCCCAAGTGCCCATCGACCCATGAATGGATCAACAAACTGGCTCCCACCTCATTTCTTGACAGCTTCAATATTCATTACAAGGCATCCTTCCACATCATATCCCTTGTTTCTAAACAAGATATAATCTAACACTCTAACCTTAAAGTTCCTGGATCTCTATGAAGCCACTTTCACCTGTAGTCCATTGCAACTTATTACTACCAAGCAGAAATCTTGGACTCAACCAAAATACCAAAGGTGTAAACACCACTGTCTGCTCAAACTCCTCCCCTTTCACCTTTAATCCCATCAAACCCAAGTTTTTCCTCTCTGCTCTCCCAATCTTTCAGCTCTCAACCAATCTTTCTTCACTACGGAACATGGAACCCATGACTGAGCAATTCAATGACCCTGTTCTCTACCTACTTAATTTAGTTGTACCCTTTCCTCTGCCTCCCAGTTCAAACAATGCATCTTTGTATAATTCTAGCCACGGTTCATACAAAGAAAAGCAAAAAATGAAAAATCAAAACCAAAACCTGAAACACTAGCTCAACCTGAAGAGCATCATAACAATGATTCATCAGCAATTGTCTCCTTAGCAGTCTGCCTCATACCTTCAACTCTCTTCATAAACCTCCTGTTCTACACCCTGGCTCTCTCCTTTCAGCATATGACCACTAACTAGGCGACTTTCTCCACTAGCACCTCGAGACGGGAGCAATCTCCTCTTTAAAGTTCACCTGCCCACCTATTTACTGCCCTTCTTCTCTACCTAATTATATATAGCACTTCCTTTGGGTTTCCACTCCTCTAGCTACACTGTCTTCTTTACCTTCAAATCTCTTTCTCCATCTAGAAACAGCTCATCTTCTTGGTGTTCTAAAACAAACAAGCAAGCAAACATATACCACAAAGCTCTTCCCAACCTCACCTGCCTTCAAATAACAGCACTAAGTCCTTCTATGCTTTCATTTAGCACATTAACTGCCATGTGAGTTGTATTTCACTCAAACTAGTTTGAAGCCTGGGGCCTCGTGAAGCATATAGAACTGGTGGATAGGCAGAAGGCCCATAGCATGCCTGTGCACTGTGCAACCTCTGCTCATTGTTTTTGCTGTCCATTGACATGTCTTCCTCACCTCCTGTCACCCTGCTCCAGCCGGGTGCCCAAGTGAGCCACATGTGCTGGACTGTGTTCTCCAATTACCAAAACTTCTGATCATGCACTTCCCTCTGAATGTCTGCCTGGTGGCTCTTTGAACTAAATCCATATGATAGCATGTGGCAACATGACATTGTTAGGTATGATTCAAGGTCATCATCCAGGCCTACCTAAGGTCTACTCCAGACACAGCTAAATACTTGTGGAGTGACAAAAGACTCAATTCTCAGATACAAATTCAATAAGTAAGTCGTAAGTCACATAGAACTCTCAAGGCATGCAGTGAAAAATGTATTCTAGCGCCATGTGAGTTGCACATAACTCACACACAGAAAATAAAAAAGAACAAATTTTTTATTGAATTAAGAAAAATAATTTTGTTTTTTTTCCTTTTTTTGCTCTTTCATTTATTTTTATTTACAGTTTGTGTTCAGTGCAAATCAATTCTATAACATGAGAAATTACTATGAATCAAAGCATAAATACAGAAACATAATATATAATCCAAAATAGATGTATGGTATTCAGGCACAAAGCAAAAGGGAATGTTCATTCACACACACAGTGTAGCTTCTGATTTGTCCGAGCTGGTTGTTCCCACCTACGTTTCTAAGGATAAAAAAGAAATGGCTTTGGTCACCAAGACTACTGTGATCATAGTAGATCCTGGAACATCTAAGCATCAGTGTGTGACCATGCTAACAAAAGACTTCCCAGAGTGTCTTTTTAAAAAAGGTTTCTGTGTGTCAAGGCAGTGGTAAAAGAATTACAGCAGAATCAAGCCTAGTTTTAGGCCTAGAACCAGGTTTTAACTAAAAATATTGACTAAGAACAAAAAGTATTCCAAATGTGGCTATTTTGACCTATAGCTATTGTTGATTTTTTTTTAATATTTACAGAAAGAGTATAAAATTTTTGTGAATTTAATGAAAGTTAACTTCCAGTCTTTACTTCCCAAAAACATGATTTACAGTTTTGGCTCCTTTGCATTTTGTCTCTTTAATTGCAAGATTTGTAATTTTGCCTTCAAAACAGATTATTCCTTAAATTATAAAAAGTATTCAACATATACAGAAATAAAAAGCACTCTAAATTAGTTGAAGTCAATGCAATTCCATCTACTCTTTGGAATCAGTTTAGCTAAATGGACCTGGTGCTCCTGTTGGAAGGAAATAGGTGCTAAGTAATGCCTACCACCTGGCTCCATCTTACTCATGATGCGCGGACTTGGCAGAGATTCCAATCTCTTATTGCCTTGGCACATGCCAATTACTACATAAAAGGTGTCTAATCCAAAGCCTCAGAGAAAAAGAATTCAGTTCCCAAGAGACCAGCAATAATTTATCAATGCAAAACTTCATCTAGAGCATCATGGTATTAAATTAGTTCTGCTCAAACAATACATTGAGGATTTACAGTAACATCTGGACATTCCTTCTAATGTACATATAAATAGGGCCATGGAAGCTTTTTTATATATCTGTTTTTATGGCCTTCTAGAACTAATGAAAGAAATGAAAAGTGAATCTCCATTCCACATCATATCCCCATGATAAAACACCCTTACCCCTAGGAAAAAAACTTTTTTTCTAAGCAGTCAATGTGTTTAAAAAAAAAAAAAAAATCCTGGAAGAGAAAGAGTTATCTTCCTGGATGTTTCCAATCCCTTAATTCCCAAACACAAATCTCTCCATTACAACCTGGCCTCTGCTCCCATCTCCTCTGCCATTCTTACCAAGGCTCCCAATCATCTCTCGCAGTCCTTATTCTGCTAGATGGCTCCTACAGCATTCGCCATTGTTGCCTTACTTCCCAAAACTCTCTCCTGCTCTGCTCCAATTTGTCAGTTTGTTCCCTTTCTTTCTTCTGGATCTTCCTCTTCTATTCAACCTTTCAACACTGAGGATTCAGGTTCCATTCCTGGTTTCCTCATCTCACTCACATGGATTCTCTCACCAACAGTTAAGTCTTCTTTTTTCAGTATGTTGAGAACTCTTAAACATATCCCCAACCACTGTAGGAAGTATATACATGTATCTTTACAACCAACGTGCTCTCTGTTAGATATAGTCAACACAAGCCAAACTTAGCACATCCATTCAGAAATACCTATTCCTCTATTTTGCCTTTGACAGCTTGAAAGGCATCACCACCCAATGACTCTCCCTAGCCAAAAATCCTGTTAGTTATTTGTTTATTTTTATTTATTAATTTATTTATTTTGGAGGCAGAGCCTCAAGCTGTCACCCTGGACAGAGTGCTGTGGCATCACAGCTCACAGCAACCTCCAATTCCTGGGCTCAAGGGAATCTCTTGCCTCTGCCTCCCAAGTAGCTGAGACCACAGGTGCCTGCCATAATGCCCGGCCAATTTTTTTTTTTTTTTTTTCTTTTTTGGTTGCAGCCGTCATTTGTTGTTTGGCAGGCCCGGGCTGGGTTCGAACCCGCCAGCTCAGGTGTACGTGGCTGGTGCCCTAGCCCACTGAGCCACAGGCGCCAAGCCTCCTGTTAATTATTTAACCAACCCCTCTCCATGGTCTCTGACCCCCTCAAATAAAGTAAAAAAAAAAAAAAAAAGGTGCTCGCTTGGGCAGCACATATACTAAAATTGGAACGAATACAGAGAAGATTAGCATGGCCCCTGAGCAAGGATGACAAGCAAATTCGTGAAGCGTTCCATATTTTTTAAAATGCAAAAAAAAAAAAATGAATGTAATAACTTGTATCACAGAAATACCTCTAAATTAGGTTTCTTTGCTCTGTTGTTACTGATACTCCCTTTGCCAGGGACCTCTCCATCTTTTTAGACAAGTCAGCATAACCACCAAACTAATTTCCCCTTTGTGTCTCTACTCCCCATTTTATTCTCTACTAGCAGAATTATGTTCTTTTAAAAATATGTAAATAAAAAACAAACCAAAGGCAGGGGACAGACATATGTTTGTGTGTATGCTGGGCTAGGAAGGCTAAATTCCAAACTTCTTAAGTACAAATCCAGGGATCTTCAAAACATGGTCTCAGTTTGCCAACTTTTTTCTCTTATCATTTATCCCAAGAGTGCTATATTCTTACACATACAAGTCTTACCATTCCATGAACATAATAGGCCTCTGGATTCCATGCCTTTGTATATTTTCTTCCCCATACCTAACTCATTTAATTTTTAAGACAGCTCAAGGTATCAACCATTCAGTGAAGGTCATCCTGATTCTCCCAGTTAGCAGCTGTCTTCTGTTCTTCCACAGCAATACATTCTGTTTATCACCCTAGTCAGACCAGAAATACCACAAGGAAGGACCCAGGTATTCCCACATCCAAGCACAGTGTCCAACACAAAGAGGCATCATAGGCTAATTCAATGCTATTCACATTGTCACCCTGCTGTTTCCAACTCCAATCCCATATATCATTGGAACTCTTCATAAACTTTTCTCCAGTCTTGCACTAGGTCCATAAAAGACATGCTTAGAAAAATAAATAACTAGAATTCTAACACACCTTAGTAAGTACTCAACAGTGAGATACTCTGATTCAGTCTCTAACACTTTTAGAGTTCATGCCAAAATGACATACAGAAATATACTTCCAATAAAATTTGTTTGCTTTTTAAAATAATTATTAAACAAGGGAAACAGGCATATTTTATATCTCATTTTAGTTTAATTCTTTTTGTAAAATTAATGAATATGGCAAATAAGTCCACAGGCTCAAAGGGAAATGCAGTGAAATGAATTTTGTTTTTTAAAACAACTCTAAAGTCTAACACCACAAATAAAAATAGACAATTGCCAGTACATTAATAATAAATATTGTTCTACAGGGAAGAGAGACTCTGGGTTTTGGCAGCGTCTGTACTGAGGCTCTACTGCAGGACTCCATGTATGCAGATCCAGAATGAGGCCGTATCTCCATTATCATGGTCCCCCAGGCCCTGAGAACGGGGTGAGCACTCACTGAGTGACCCAATCTACCTGCCCTCTCTGTGGTCCACCTGGCAGGAGGCAGAGCATGATGGCAGATGCAATAGACATTTAGATCAGCTCTCCTGGAACAACAGCTCCAGTTCAGAGGGAAGATAATGGCCAGAAAGAACCCAACAAAGCTGAAGTGTGAGAGACGAGCTGAGAGAAGAGATAGATAATTGTACGTCTTCTCGGCCAAGGCAAGCTGCCACTCCAAGGAAACAAATTTCAGCTAAAGAGGATGTGTGTTCATCCCCTCCCCCAAGAGAGTTGCTTGCTTACTGTGGGATCTCTACTAGTGAGTGGTGAACTGAGGTTCTCTTCTTTCATCCCACCAAAGCGACTTGCTGGAAGCTGGGACTCCTTCTCCAGAAAGACCCTGCTATGAGCCTAGGAATTCCCTTGTCTGGCAGGAAGTCTGAATAAATATTTTTCCTGCCACCTTGAACTTCCAGTCTACCCCTTCTCCCTTGCTTAATGGTCTAGAAGTCCAACCCCTGCAGAGACCAGAATGTCTGCACTTCTTGGCTAGGACTGGGCATTGCATAGACAGAGGCAGCACAGCTACGCTGTATCTGTGAATCCAGTAACAGTAGAGAAAGACACAGAGAGGAAGGTGTCAGGCCTGGCTCTGAGAAAGTGTATCTCAGCAGCGGGTGGAGGCTTGGGTCTCTGCACAACGAGTAGAGACTCGGGAACTGCTGAGGTGCACAAACCCATGCGGAGACACCTCCCACCCAACATCAGCATTAATAGAGTGATTCTACTGGGGTCTAATTTTGGAGAGATTCCCCAACTCTGTGGTCTACCAGAGGAAACCAGACCTCGCCCTATAGGGATACCAGAGCTGCAGAACAGCAGTGGCAAAGGTGCGGTGGCTGAGGGAGAAATACATTTGCTGTCTGGATATCCTCAGGTTTAGATTGGGCTCAGGTGAAATATTCTCCAGTTGCCATTGAGTACCTGAGGCAAGCAGATTCAGCTCCCCCTGCTGGCTGGTGGCGTAAGGTGGTAGCCAAGAGGAGGCGCCACTGACTTTGACTCTAGCAGGTGCAAAGCTCAGGTACATTTGCTTATTGAACAGAACTGGGCCACAGAAGCTGGGTTAACAGAGACTAGAGGTGGGGTTACCAGAGACTGGGGTTACCAGAGTCTGGTGGTGAAGGGGGAGCAAGGTAGGGAAAGAGGCATCATCCCCCTTGGTCCAAACCTTCTACTGGATGGGCCTTTCTGACTCCTCAGAGCAACAGAGCGAGCCACACTTGAGCTACCAGTAGACTCCTGCTATCTAGTTGCTGGACACCTTTGGAACTCTCCAGCTAGAGAGTGGGTGCTGATTGGGACACTTGGTTTGAAACTCTTTTTTTGTTTTCTTTTTTTTATTTTTGAGACAGAGCCTCAGCTGTCACCCTGGGTAGAGTGCCGTGGCATCACAGCTCCCAGCAACCTCCAACTCCTGGGCTCAAGGGATTCTCCTGCCTCCACCTCCCAAGTAGCTGGGACTACAGGTGCCTGCCACAACGCCTGGCTATTTTTTGGTTGCAGCCATCATTGTTGTTTGGTGGGCCCAGGCTGGATTCGAACCCGTCAGCTCAGGTGTATGTGGCTGGCATCTTAGCTGCTTAAACCATAGGCGCCAAGTCATGGTTTGGAACTCTTCAACTGCACAAATCAATCAAGGACCCTCCAAGGGGGTACCCTGGTTTTGTTATAGTGGGAAGGTTTGATTTTCCTCTTCCAGGTGTTGTCTGTATGTCTTAGGACGTCTTAGTTGCTTGTATTTCTCCCAAGCTGAGTCTTCAACCCAGAGCCACCAATTCTGTAGGATTGGACTGAGATCAGCTGAATATAAGACAGAGAGCCACCTAGCCCCACCACACCAAGCAGCTCTCCAGAGTCTCAGGCTGTAGTACTAGACAGGTCCTTTGCAAAGCTGTAGAGGAAAAGTTGCAGTCACCAGTCCCAGCTCTTTGGTGAAGGGCTGGTCCACCACAACCCCAGAAGCTCCCAATCCAATTTCACCTTACCTGCTAATCTACCTAAACAGTGAAAAACAATCATGGGGCGGAGTCAGCTTTCTAGTCTGACAACATGAATAATCAGAACAGATCAACTCTCCCAAGGAATGACAAACCAGCCACACCAGATTCCATTCATAAATAGGTGGCTGAGATGTCAGAAATCGAATTTAGAATTTAGATGGCAAATAACATTAATAGAATGGAAGTACAGTTGGAATTAGAAATTCTAGGAATTCAAAAGTTGTCTCAAGAAATCAATAAATGCAAAGACAAAATAACCAAAGATATTGACACATTGAGAAAAGAGGTTGCAGCCTTCCAAGATATGAGAAATACAGTACAATCCCTCAGTAACAGAATGGAGCAGGCAAAAGAAAGGATTTCTGACACTGAAGACAAAGCTTTTGAACATTCCCAAACACTCAAAGAGGAAAAGAAGTGGAGAGCAAAAATGGATCATTCTCTCAGAGAGCTCTGGAAGAATTTGAGAAAATCTAATATTCACCTTATAGGAATTCCTAAAGGTGAAGAAGTTGCTTCGAAGAGCACAGATGCCCTACTTCATGAGATAATGAAGGAGAACTTCCCAGACATGCCAAGAGATTCTGAAATTCAGATAGCAGATGGTTTCAGAACCCCAGCATGACTCAACTCAAATAAAACATCTCTGAGACACATTATAATTAACTTCACCAAAGTTAATATGAAGGAGAAAATCCTGCAAGCAGTCAGATGTAAGAAAACCATAACCTACAAGGGGAAGAAAATTAGAATGACTGCAGATCTCTCTGCTGAAACTTTTAAAGCTAGAAGAGGACGGTCATCTACCTTCAACCTTCTAAAACAAAACAATATTCAACCCAGGATCCTGTATCCAGCTAAACTGAATTTCATTTATGATGGAGAAATTAAACACTTTAATGATATTCACATGCTGAAGAAATTTGCCATAACTAAACCAGCTCTCCAGGATATTCTCAAACCCATCCTCCACAATGACCACCACAATGCTATACCACCAAAGTAAACTCACTCAGAAAATTTTGAGGTAGACTCGCAGCCCCTCCCACAACGCTCGACCCCGGGATCACCCCCGCTGCTTGCTTGCCCGCCATGGCCAACAAGGAAGCAGCCTTTGACGACGCTGTGGAAGAACGTGTAATCAACGAAGAATACAAAATATGGAAAAAGAACACCCCTTTTCTTTATGATTTGGTGATGACCCATGCTCTGGAGTGGCCCAGCCTAACTGCACAGTGGCTTCCAGA